>QLOY01020420.1:0-11043 GCA_003313965.1 Megacollybia marginata | reverse complement strand
GAACACACCAGCGCTGCTTCTCTAGTCAGAGACTACGCCAACGTTTGCGTCATGCAAACACTGAGCAAAAGCTTCGGGTTGGCAGCCATCCGGTCAGTATCTAGGTTTCAAGCCTACGAAATATCTTATTCGGGTTCTAGTCTGGGTGTCGCAATAGCGCAGCCTCCACTTATCCAAATCCTATCAAATACCAAAGCACCATACAACATCTCAACACCAACAGCCCATCTGGCACTGTCTGCACTTTCGCCTCAATCAACGGTAGCCATGCGCGAAAAAATCAACACCCTGCTCGCTTCCCGAACAGCCCTTCTCCAATCGCTTTCCTCTTTATCAGACGTCGGAGTGGGACCTGCGATCGGTGGAAACGATGCCAACTTTGTTGTGGTGCCCATCCTTGCTAAAGACGGAAGTGGAAATCCAGACAATGTCCGTTCTGAACGAGTGTATCGTGTTTTAGCAGAGGAAAACGGTGTGGTCGTTAGATTCAGGGGAAAGGAAATGGGATGTGATGGTTGTTTGCGTATAACAGTTGGAAGTGAGGAAGAAAACAAGATTGTGATAGAGAGGCTGCGTAAGGTTTTAAAGGACTTGTGAAAAAGATTCGTTATCATAGATGGTATGTCTCGAGTTGGAGATCTTGGAGAACTCAAAGGCAGAGTGTAAATGGTGGTTTTCGCACCTTCTGGCTCGGAACCGTCGTGAAGTCGTTGGCTTCCTCCACATCAAAATGTTGGGTATCAACTTCATCAAGGTGGATCTATATATCGTGGGAAAGATTGTTCTTCCGCAGAAGTTCAACTTCCTCAATATTCTGATGCTGCTTTGAGCTATCTGCGAACCAACGAATATCCTGGACCTTCTATTGCAGCATATGAACTAGATCGCAGCCGCGAAATGCCTGCCACCGTGACGTATGACCCTGTGATCGAGAGGCTGAGCAAACAACTTTTGGCAGGCTCAGAAGGATGCTGGGTTCCATGGCATGCAAAGTGGACCCAATTGGAGTCCTGCATAGCTTTAGCAACATTCTATGCAGTTGCTTGCTGGCAGCTGGACAAACTGCAAGCTCAACGCAGGCAACGAACAATCTATTCACGACTATGAGTGCATTTTGCGACGCGTTCACTTGCCGTCGGAGGTCTGGACGCATATATTCCATCACAAGCCCTGTTGTCTATCTTGATGTCGAACAAGGTGTATGGCGGCTTGGACGTGTCTGCAGCCACCGGAGATCCACTTTGATATCTTCGCCATGTAATCTCCGTTCTTATGGTGCCTTCACATCGTTGGGACACCATTACCCTTTTGCGCATCCCGAGTTCAGAGCTCGCGCTATTTTCAGAGATCAAGGGCCTTGTCCATATGCTTACAAAAAGTTTTTTATCCTCAGTCGGAAGGGCACATCGACTGGCTGTCGGACGCTCCGTCA
Source organism: Megacollybia marginata (assembly GCA_003313965.1). Lineage (NCBI taxonomy): Eukaryota > Fungi > Basidiomycota > Agaricomycetes > Agaricales > Porotheleaceae > Megacollybia > Megacollybia marginata. The sequence continues at coordinate 9,611 of QLOY01020420.1, read as the reverse complement.
GAGCTGGCTTAGGACACTGCGAAAAATCACTCTGACACCTTTTCGGCGTATTCCTTGGTCACGGTCGCAGTTGCGTCAGTGCAATTTCGATCACATCGCCGCCGAGTCTGAGCTCGACATCCTGCGATTATCTCCAAATTCTTGAAACATACAGTCTTTAAAGTGACCAGAGTACTCTTACTTTTACTTCCGATATGGTCTACATGCCCAAGTTGCAGTCGTTGACAAAATCGCGGGTAGTCCTTCTGCAGTATCTGATTCTACCGGCACTAAAATGTATCGTTCTGGTTCATCACGCTGTTATTCCGTCCCCATCGCTCGTTGATCTCCTCTCGAGATCCCACTGTTCTATCAGCACAGTGATTGTATACTTTGATGGTTCATCAGATAGCTCCCAATCGATTGCTCAATTTATCAATATGTATTCAGATTGGCGTGGTGCTCTTGCACCTCTCCCGGGCTAGAGATCAAAGTTGACGATTTCTATCTTACATACTGATAACTGACTACACCTTTTCCTATGCCCTCTCGCCATACGCTTGTGGATTGGTACTGCACTTCATTGCTTGCAAATTTAAAGACAATGTGATTCTTGATACTCTGGCTCGACAGCCTGAGACTGCTCATTTTAATTATTTATCTTTAATTGTATGGTCTTGTCGTCGTCAGATGCTAGCTACCTTTCTTCAATACTCATCAACTGCCTCCTTCAATATCGCCAACCAACCGTCAGGAGGGTGTACCACCTCCTGCCGAAGGTTGAGCGTGTGCGTGGGTATTCCTATATGTCGCCGCGATTTCGGAAATGGCAACCCATCGTCGACTATTATGATGCGCATCATCGCTGGCGGTAAAGTAATCAGCTGCATCAGAATATGATGGCCTATTGGACCAATGCCAAACAGATCGCAATAATAAAGCTGCTTGAGCTCTTGTAGCGTTTGGACATCAGCACTTTGGATCGTGTGCCGGAATGTAACACGACCGTGCGACGTTGTCTGTTGAACGCCGACGTGAATTACCAAGACATAGGTAGCTTGGATAGGTAAGCAGGGGACAGTTGAAAAGGGAAACTCACCTAGACGTTGTGGATGATTGCCGATGTCTAATGCCACGAGTCCGGCTTTTCTAAAACGTTCTCCATGTTGGCTACACCACCGGTCGTTGTCTAGAACCCTCTGGGTATCAGTTTTGGTGTTGTACATGAAGTCAAAAATATCTTTTTTTCCATCGACGATCGACTGCTGAAGGTACTCCAACCACCTGAACTGTGTCTTTGGCCAGACCGTCTTTCTGACAGCGGACATATTCAAGACCTCGACCTCAAATGTTGCGACTGCCAGACCAGAAGGGAGACCATCATCTTCGATCCAAAACCTAACACAGTTCTCTTGAGCGGTGGCAAAGATGATTGGTTTTCTCCAACGATGTTGGTATGAAAAAACAATCTCTGCCTCCGACAGACAACGTGCATCTCGAATCGAATACTTGAATTCAAGTTTATCGGAGGTCAGATGCTCTTCTACATCGACTTTGACAAGAAGTACGTGGGTCTCTGAAAGACCTGAGTAAAACAGAAAAACTCTGTATACATAACTGCAACACACGAGACAGGTCTGAGCCCTCACTCCCAATACCCATTGCCCATGTAGATGAAACAGGAACGATATCACGTAGCCTCTTGGTCAAACGCAGCAAGGACTTGTGGCGCGCCTGGACATGTGAACCATAGGCCGCACTCACTTCTTTGGTTTGCTGAACTTGAAGGCATCTTTCTTTGTGAACAGGCCAGTGATCGCGCTGACACTCGTTGCTCTAGTCGAGCAGGCGGAATGAGAACCAGTTAAAGCCAGGTCCAGAGCACGTACGCAGTATCTTATCAAAGAACAGCCAGAGCAAGTCCGAAGTTTCTTAGTCAAGTCAAGACATCGTTCGCAAGGATCATTTTCTGGGTGTACCGCGTGAATATGTCGTTCACAGTAGTCGCAGGTGTTACGGTGTGAACGTTCCATGTTGAAGGCTTGCACTTGCTATTAATAGGTGCTCACTTCCGCTTATTCTCCCCGTTCTGGCTGGGTTGTATTACTATCTGATATCATAATTACGGGTATCATAAACAAAATCCGAGTGCATCTCCAAATTCCCTAACACCTCTCCTTTCGGACAACTCCAAAGCATAATTCAGGCACTCCCTCTCCTTATCCTTCCGCTCTTGTAGTCCGTATGCTTTCCCAAGGAAGTACCAAGCTTCCGGTACATCCCATCCCACTCCTCTTGTTAGATGAGACAACATCCCCGCTGCAAGATCAATGTCCGTTGATGGAGACGATGACGAGCTGTCCAGAGATACGTATATCCTACAAAGATGCACTGTAGCTTCGATATGGTCCGGATCAATGAACAACGCCTTCTGAAAGGCATCAAAAGCGTTTTGGTAATGATTATTCCCCAACGCGAGGTAATACAATCCCAGCTAGATGACTCACACTGAGTGCCTTGTAAAAGGAGACGGAGATTCGTACCTGCACCCAAACCCTGGGATTCTTCTCATCTCTCACTTCAGCTTCCTGTATCGCAGCTTTCGCCTGCTCAATCTTTCCCAACCGCCGGAATGTAGCAGCAGACATAAGCCAAAGGTTACTGAGCAGTTTATTTTCTCTGGCAATCTTGGCGCTCTTGTTCCATTTCGTCTGGGTCGATTGAGGCAAAGGCAAAGGCGGCGGTGGTGGTTCGTCCCCAACAGTATCTTCGCCAGCAGAAGATGAGTCGGGACGGACGAAAGAAAGCCTCTGTCTAGATCGTAGATGAATGGACGACGCTTGATAAGGCGTGTGCCGAAGAGCCGCATGAAAATCTAGGAATCATCGATATGCTAATCAAAACAAGAGCTAAACGAACCTGGCGTTGAACTTGATCTCCGGATGCCATTAACCTTGACACCACTACCAATCTTTTTCGAGATAGTGCTTATCCTCGCACCACCCTGCTGAACACGATCCTTGAGCATCCTCTGGACCTTCTTGGATTTTGAAGAGTCTCTTTCATGTACCGAGTGCGCCTTAAGCAGTTTACCTTCCCTGACATTTTCAGTTTCTGAGCTTTCCACCGAAAAGGACGTGCGCTCGATAGGAGTGGCTGGTTCAACCATGATTGGAGGGGCTGCTGCTGGCGGTTCTTTTGTATTGGTCCACGGGAACGTCCGATTTAGTGAAATTGAAAGATGGGATGAAGGTTGCTTCTCGGAGTCAGGATCCTGAGAACTGCCTAGGATAATCTCAGAAGGGGACTTGAGCCTGGCTGTGCCATCAGCTGTTGATCGACTTTGGCTGTGATCTGTCGAAGACCGCGCTAGAACGTTTAGATGGAACGTGATATGAGGAACAGGAAGCATACTGTTATCAGGCACGACGCCCCGCTTGACTGCAACCCACTCAAAAATGTCTCTCAACATTTCTGATGCACCTTCAGCACCTTGAATGGACTCTACAACCTTGACTTGTGTCATACGAAGCTGCAACGCATGTTCAAACACCTCATGGTTTGACAGTGGAGGGTGAAGCGTCGCAAGGAATGGCCGGAGCAGTGTCGAAGAGGGCGGGATCTCTTTAGCACCCCTTTCCAGCACGTAGAGAGGGGAAAGGGAGGAAGGAGAGTGAGGCGAAGGAGGCAGACCATCGATCTCGTTATTATCTATGGTCTCCTGAGGCATACCCTCATTTGGTTTTCCTTCCTCTGGTAGATCATCAAGAGCAGCACCGGTATCTAAGGCCACCTCGGCAGCACCCCATTCCTCCTTCACGCTAAGAAGTAACCCCAGCAAATGCCAATATCTCACCTCCTTTGGCTCCAGTTCGACGGCAAAGCTGGCGTTCTGAATTGCGTCGTCGAGATTGTAGAGAGAGCCTGGACGGGAAAGCGATAAGGACAAATTGAAAAATGCTTGTGCACTGGGGTTGTTCTCGATCGATGCTCTGAACAATCCATGTGCTGTTGTGAAGTGTTCTGGTCGTCGAAGAGCGTTTTGCTCTTTGAGCGCCAAAGCGACTTCATACACACCCAACGCAAGGTCTAAACAGGCCTTAACTTCGTTGACATTTGACAATGCATTTAGCCTTTCCACGGCCTTGTGTAACAGCCTACCCGCTTCTCTTACGTCCGCTATACCAGTGGTATCCATATGAGATGAGGCGTTCTTTAAGAGCATGTACGACCCAAAGATGAGCGTTGCGATGTAGTTTTGTCCGCTATCTGTGCTAAACTCACCTCCTCCACCCGCGTCTGCAGAGGCACTAGCAGCTTGCCAGGCCTTTTCCACGATTTGGACATAGAGTCCCAAAGTTCGCTTAGCGAGGTTGATGTCGCCAGAGACATATAAAAGTCTCGTCATGTGTCGGAATATGATATAAGAGTTGAAAGTTAGTCGGGTTGCCCACCATAGTATCTGATAAAGTTGAGTGATATTCAACCAAATAGGACAGGCATACGTCGAGGACCCATCCTGTTCCATCTACTGTGGAGCCGCTAGCTTCCCAAATAGCGATGCAGGCCTCCACAAAGTCTTCAACGTTATAATTGCGTTCTCCGGCACGAGGAAAGGATGTGGAGGCTGTAAGGAGAGTGCGGTGGGAAGTGATGAGGCCCCGAATGATCTTGATTTCGGATATGGATTTAGATAACACGAAGGCCCTAAAGAATAAGATGGACACTGTGGAGCGATGGCCGGCGCGGAAGTTGGGTGGCCAAAGTGCAGAATGAGAGCTGTAATGGTTTAACCAAGTCCATAGTTGCTCGCTCTGTACACGGAGGTCATAACATTGGGAGGACAAGACGACGCCTCGCCATATGACTCTTTGTGTCCAAGTCCAGAGCTCCTGAAATTGGATAAAGGATACATAGTCGACCTTTCCCGGAAAAGTAGAGGGCGTAATCGGACACAACTCGTTTGTGACAAACTTTAACAAAGGGAGTGAAGCACAATATGATTCAAGAGCCAAGAGGGGGTTTTGAGGCGACAAGACTTCATGGGACATGCCTGGTATCGATGAGGGAGATGGAATAGAGAATGAGAGCAGCTCACCTCGCAGACAGAAAGACTGTATACTTTCTGTGAGAGCTAAAGCCCGATTGCTTCGGTCTGTTGAGTTGACAGAGATGCCCTCAGGGACCGGCACATGAAAGCTGGACAAGTCTTGTACTTTATTGAGGAAAGCCAGACACTGTGAGGGATCTCCGAGAGCATAAGCGTAGTAGGCCAGGAGACAGTTCAGATGCTACAGAATGATCACAAGGCACAGAAAATGGAAATTACATACGTCCGATGTAGCGTCAAGTCCTTTCAAGACTTCGTACGCTTGCTCAATCTCAGCACGGTGCTCTTCAGGCAGAATGCACTCATTTCCAAGTACCAGAATGTATTTCTTCGTAGAATCGGGTGCTTGACCTAGCAATAAAGCAAGGAGTCGCGTATAATCTGCGACCTGAGCAAACAACTGGAGCCCGTGGCAATGCTTGTTGAATTTTCGAAAGAGCTCCGACCACGATAGAGGAGAACCGTTGTATGCTTTTGCTGGATTACTCGTAGTCCATTGGCCTGCTGTTAGAGTCGATATAAGCTGATGATGATAGTGGAGGCCTTTCGACATAGCATCACGTGCTCATCTTTACTTAGACTTCCATGTCAAGCTTTGGTAGCTGGCTGTGGGGGACAAACCAGATCGACGAGGCAGTCGGTACGTGACTTTGAATGCTTGAATGTGAGCATAACTTTTGCAGACAAGGCCACATCGGAGCTATTGCCTGCCGGTGCAGAGGACATAGCCCTCAACCTCGAAATATGTGATCAGATTCGCTCAAAGACAGCACCTGCAAACATTGCAATGCGCGCTCTTAAAAGACGTCTGAACCATAAGAACCCCAATGTACAGCTTCTGGCACTGGGAGTAAGTACACGTATTCAGTCTTCAAAGATTCCAACATTCCGCAGCTTACAGATATCTGTGTAAAAAATGGTGGAGACCATTTCCTTACGGAAGTGGCGTCGCGTGAATTCATGGACAACCTCGTCTCAATCCTCAAGATTCCAGTGCTTAATCAAGACGTCAAGAACAACATCCTCAGGCTCATACAGAACTGGAGTGTGGCTTTTGAAGGAAAACCTTCACTCAGCTATGTCAGTCAGGTCTACAGGATACTGAATAATGAGGGTGCGTGTACACTTTATGTTGTTACCTGACTAATGCAGGCGTCAGGCTTCAAATTCCCGCCGAAAGACTTTACTTCTGCTAATGCCGCTATGGTCGATACACAGACTGCGCCTGAATGGATTGACTCAGATGTTTGTCTGCGCTGCAGAACTCCATTCACGTTCACAAATCGAAAACATCATTGTCGCAACTGCGGACAGGTTTTCGACCAAGCATGTTCTTCCAAATCAATTCCGTTGCCTCATTTCGGTATTACGCAAGACGTTCGGGTTTGCGACGGCTGTTACTCCAAGGTTAGCAAGAAAGGCGAACGAACGTACGTTTGTTCTCTATTCGTGTTCATATTCACCATTGCAGTGACAGATCCCACCGTCATTCTCAAAGTGTACACGTCGGCAATAGCAGTCGTCATCGCAGTGCACGCGAGCTTGCAGACGCCGAACTACAGCGGGCTATACAGCTCTCTCTTGAGGAGTCTTCTCGTACCACCAGTGGCCATCGTCCAGGTTATGTTTCTTCTCAACCCGACCCCTCTCGCTGGCAAGCATCTGAACCTCCCATCGTCGAACACTCGTCGCACCCTCGAAGGGCAAAATCCCTTCCCCCACCAGACGAAGAGGATGAAGATCTTAAAGCTGCGATTGAGGCTAGTCTACGGGAAGCCAACGCACCGAAGGCCAGCGCGCCAGAGGTCTTGCCTACGCCACAAAGCGAGTACCCACCTCGTACTCAACCTCAGTCCTCGATAAAGCTGCCAAACTATGACTTGCAACCGACAGAGTCTGACGCAATCTTGAGATTTAGTCAACAGGTTGAACAAGCCCAAGCTTCAGGAAGAAAGGATATCGTAAGATATCCGGATGTATCAGAGCTTTACGAGACTGCCAGTGGTCTGCGAAGTAAATTGGCGTTGAGCCTAGATGATACGGGAAAGAAGGAACGTGAGTCACTTGATTCTTTTTCTATACGTTCAGTTAAGGATTTCATTCCAGAACTACTCACCGAGATGCATGAGAAGATGTCGCAAATCGTCAAGCTATACGATGGTCTACTTTCGGAGCAATTATCGCACCCTAGATGGAAAACTCAATCTTTGGCCAATGCCCCTTCGCCACAGCAGTATCAGCAGGCAAACTCGGTCTATAGCATGGGATACAACCCAGTCAATGGTTATACGCAATGGAATCAGGCGCAAGCACCTCAGGCTTCTGCTTCTCCCCAACAGCAAGCATGGTACACGCAGCAACAACAGGCTCCGGTTGCTGAACTTGCCCAATATCAATATGCGCCTCCACAACGACAGCAGCAGCAGTCAGAGCACGCTCAGCCGGGATTATCCCATCAGCAGAGCCAGCCCGCCTATCCCCAGTATCAGCAGCCGCAGCAAGCGCAATCGTATTATGCATCACCTGCTGCCCCTTCGGAACCATATCAACCGCCGTCTACCGTCCCAATCTCAGCGGTTCCCTACCAGACCTCTACACCCCAGCCACAGGTTTCCCCTACTCCTTACCAGTCACAACCCGTCACACAACCAACTCTTCCCGTCTTTGTACCTCAATCGCCACCGATTACGCACTACTCGCCTCCTGCAGCCCCGACACCAATGGCTCCTTCGTTACCTCCGACCTCACCATCATTGTTAAGGCAAAACACAATATCGACCTACTTGCCGCAAACGCAGACACCAGTACAGTCATCAGCTTCATCGTCCGCTCCATCGTCATCGTCGTACCTGTCGAGAAGCAACACCATCACAACATCTCACTCGTATCACCCGCAACAACAGCAACAACCCCAAATCATTCAACAACCAAGCCAGCCCATTCAGTCGCCCCAACAACAGCTTCCTACGTTTCCGCCAGTCTCGGCATTGCCGGTGTTTCCAAGTGCGCCGACGGCAGCGCCGCAATCAATGTATCAGCAACCGCAGCAGCAACCACAGCCTGAAAGGGAGGCGTTATTGATTGAACTTTGAGTATGTAGGACATTATTCTTTGACATGTTGCTGTTATCAAGTACAAGTAGTCAGATATAAGCATATATAATTTTTGGCTTCCGAACGAACCCCACGGGGTGGCACAATAATATGTATTTGGAAGTTTGAGCCCTTGAACTAATTATAGATTAGCATCAGCCTGATGCCGAGATCAAAGACTTCGGCTGTGTAAAGGCATGATAGTATCCTAAAGACGCATGTGAAGGCATAGCTAGTTGGCTCAGTTGGCTAGAGTGTGGGCCTCATAATCCCAAGGTCGAAGGTTCGAGCCCTTCACTGGCTATTAACTTTTGAAATTTTACATATAAAGCTATACATAGCCGATCGGCGTTATATTATTAGCACCATTTTCTTTGTTTGCCTCCTTTTGCCTCATTTATATCCTCAGGCACTGAGTACTGAGCAGCGAATCTGGGACGCCAGCGATGCAGGGCTAGTTCAAACGTTGGTTTTTCCGAATTTATCTACTTCCAATAAAGGCATGGAGGACAGGCATATGGTCATTCTCAACTACGGGCAGGCAGTCTCTATGGACACGGAGGTATCCGCTTCAATTTTGCCATTCAGCACTTACATTCAAACTCTAATAGGTGAGCTACTACAGAAGAATATACGAACTAGAGCCTCAGTTATTCCAAGATTGCAGACTCTTGGGGCACTGTATTGAACAACGCGTTTGCACTTCCTGTGACCTTTCCATTGGATACCTTCCGTTTATTGAAACACCTCCCTTCTTGGATGCCACGTATTTTCGTCCTGTCTTTTTCAATGGCCTTCAAACTGTCTTTCAGGTTGTGGATTCCAGACTTGCAATGTGGATCGAGGCTTCTTCAATGTGCCTTTGTTGCCCAAATGGCTATCGGTCGTCTTTCTTCCCTAATCGAATGGCATCTTAAACATATCTAGAAAGCGAAAACTGCGTCGCCTTCAGATCGGGAGGATTACACACAGGACACCGAAGACTGTATCAAATCTGCCGCAGCGAGGGTAGTGATCCTTTTTATCTACCAGTATGCTCAGTTTGACATTCGTGTCGAGTTCGATACGTGCCCGCTCTTGAATTTCAGGATGGCAAACTTGCCGAAGCCATTGCGGCGCAGATCGTATCGGTCATCGGTGTATTCATATTGAATATGCTTTGCCATCTTGAAATAAGGACAAGAGCGGGCACGTATCGAACTTGACACGAAACTCATCTTGAAGGTCGGACCCCGACTTCCCGAAAAGTCTACTTTATATCAGTGCCATCACGAAAGAGTGTTTGAGATGGATGCCTGTAGTACCACTGGGTCCCTCCATTTTGTGCACTGAAGGTATTTATTTGCTCAGAGTTGCTTCCGCAAAGAACTAAGGTGCGCATAGGGCTATGATTCATGACGACTGGTTCCAATGTTTTTCCATGTAGCTCA
>QLOY01020365.1:0-24346 GCA_003313965.1 Megacollybia marginata | reverse complement strand
GCAAAAATGCTAGCGCCGGCCAACATGCTCACGAAACGCTGCGGCTCGACATTCTTCGCATGGGCCATGAAACAAATTTCGGATTCGACGTTCGTCCTGAGCACGCTTGAGACCACCATTATCAGCTCAATCATGGAGGATGCAAAGGATTGGACACACTTTGGGACACAGACAACTCCCTTCAGGGTGTGTATGTGTATCACTGTTGGCGCAGGCGGAACTTTGACAGTCAATCTTGTTGCCTGTGTAATAGGCCGCGACAAAATGGCCACCCTTAGATCGTGTATTGATATGGCTGAGGGGAACAAACGGCACTTACACATCCTCGATAAAAATCACCTAAGCTATTGCAAGGTGTTAGAATGGTGATTGTCAAAGTAACAAGTGGTAGTACACTTCAAATTTGCACATCTTGAACAATGATTGTTAGTTGCTGCACATCGAGATAGTGAAATGACAAACTGGTTGATGGAAAGACTTGTAGTAATCTGGGAGGTTAGAGCTAGGTACCATTTGAAGTACCATGCATATATACTTCCCGGCTCTAACGCAGCGAGCGTAACATGTTGGTCATGCATTGTTTGCTCAGTTCATCGGTCATTTAGATCTTCTACGATCGCTGCTGTTATCTTTCGTGTTCCGGGCCTCCATCCCAAAAGGGATATCTCTGAGGTCATGGCGCCAAAGTGTTGGGCAGCTTCGATGCAAACAACTGAGTTATGGTGGCCAATAGTACGTGCCACTGTACCTCAAGCTAGCTGAAGCATTGAGGCCGGTGCGGCGAAAATGCGAAGTCAGGAATTGAGATAACTCGTCCTAGGCTCCGCAATGGTGTTCCTGGTACACGACACGACAGAAACTTCTCTAGAAGACTCGATCGAATCTCCGTTTAGTCGATAAAGGTTAAGAATTTAGACAATGATCACTTTAACTGTGTTTATTGGCGCTGAAGGCGTCGCAAATGAAAGTAAGAACGAAAGTTGGGAGGTGCGCGTGTGAGCTGCTCTCACGTGTCCAGGTTGCTTTGAGCGCGTAATGAACAGCGAGGCCGACATTCTCAAGGTGATTCAATTGCTAAACACTCTCCGTAACTTAGTCTCTTATAGACTGTGTTGGAGCAAAACATAGCCTTTTCACCACCACCGTCACGTCGGCAGTCTACTCTTATTCAAGACGATAGTAACGACCCGCGTGAATCACCTAATTTGCCGGGTGAACTCTCTTCTGAACCTACTACTTCCTCGGACGACGTCTGGAAGGCTCAGTACGAGTCGCAAGTAGAAGCATGGCGGGCCCGGTCGGCCGAGGCGAGGCTCAAGGCTGAGCGCGAACGTCAGCGATGGGAATCAATTAGAGCGTTAGAAAAAGAGCATAAGACTCCTTCTGACGATCCAGGATGGGAAACTATTGGGCCAAAACTGCCCGCTACAGAACAGCCAGCGTCTATTCTTCCCGGTTCATCAAGTTCTCAAGATGCGGAGAAACATGTGTGCAATCCTCACATCTTCTCCGGACTTAAAAACTAACCTGGATCATCCCAAAGGCACTGCAGACACCCAAGACTGACGGAGACCCCTCTCATTCGCGGCAAGACACAGGTGACGACTCTCAGAAGTGGGAGGACGTACCATCGTCGCCCACGTCCTCTTTTCCATCCATGACATTCCCCGAAAATATTGAGAGCTCGCAGGAAGCTCCGGTTGTCCATACTTCTGGCCATTCAGTCACCTTGTTGATATTCGACTCTTCATTGTCAACTGGCACTCGTGTCAAGGCTCTGTTGTCGTCATTGACCATCAATCTACTTTTGCCATTCGTCAATGGAGTTATGCTGGGTTTCGGGGAAATCTTTGCCAAGAATGTTTTGCTGGGATGGCTAGGCTGGAATTCGGCCCCTGCAGTCGCGTCCGTCGGCTTGAAAAGGCGGTCATGAGTTCTGGATAGGTTGCACCGAAGATTTTCATTTGTACCTTAACAGTCTCTTCTCAAAAATTTTGATTAACATCAATTTTTTATTTTTATTAACATCATGGAGGCCACAAAAAAAATCTAGTTGTACTGACAGGACCGCTGCGTGTCTACAATGAACGTTGTGCCATGGGAACCCAATACAATAGACGAAGGAACAAACTGTGCCCGAGAATTCGTGTCTGTGCATAAAGTGATAATGTCAAAGGAATCAGACGACGATGATCAGTTCAGTATCTATCAGAAACTCTGGAAAGCCTCTGACAGCCTGGGAGGACGAGGATGGTCCGCGGCACTCGATGGTTAAAAAGGAGGAAGAAAATAGAACGACTCGAGTTTGTGAACAACAAAAGATTAGGAGGAATCGTGACCCAGTGGGACGTCTCATGAGATTCGAGAGAACAAAAATACGTCCATGGCAGGACTTCTTGAATCCACAAAGCGACCGGGTACGGGTCTGGACCGACAAAGAAGAGGACCCATTGCTCCAACAAGGATCCGGCAGGTACAACGGCAGTCAGAAGGGTGATCTAATTGAGATGTCGACCGGTAAGCGAGTCAAGAAAGTGGCAAACTTGCTTCTCTTCAAGGTCAGATCGGCTGTGAAGAGGTGGCGCCTTTCTACCACCACTCGATGGGTGTTCCCAGGCAGATAAAGGCAAATGTCATCCTAACCGTGGTTTGGGTTTAGAACAGGACCCTACACGCCACCTCAGTGCTTTGCGTTGGACTAGCTCGGACTCGTGATCGTCAAAAGCGGTTTGTAGCCGACAATGGTCAAACAATAATTTGTTGGCCTAGCGCAGTTGACTGCCTTGGCACATAGCAAAGGTTGAAGCTCGGATACGAGATTCAGGATATCAATGACCTTGCCTTCCGATACATCGCACCCGTATGTAAGTATTTGCGGCATAAGTATAACGCTGGAAAAAGGACCTGACCGCTGGCTCCCCATGACCAAGTCTGTAGCAATGTTCATAATTTGAATCAAAGCCACGCGAGGAAGACTCGCAGGTTTACTGGTCACCGGTCATGTAGAACCTTTCATGATGTGAACGCAAAGACAGGTGTGCAGCCAGCGTGTCCTGCGGGGTGTGTGCAAACCAACTGGAGTTTCATCAATCCATAGAGGAGGAAAGAAGCATAAGGTTACATACTTATTACGTTACAGAACATTACCAAAATGGGGTGATTTTCCTTTGCAAGCAGTTTATCTGTGGATCCCTTTTTGCTTTTCACAACCTCGCGTCTTTGGGCATTTGTCTGATCGCTTGTCTAACGCCCAAATCCCCCAGAACGTCCTCCACTGCTCCATCAATTAATTGTGGTACTATAAGCAACGACCGGTTACTCACCTCCTCCGAGGATCCTGTTGGAAGAGTAAGACGGTGGTTTAATATACGGCAATGGAAGACTTACGAGTCTGAAGCTACTGACGTTTGATACTAGAAAAGCGTAAGCCAAAAACCTTTGATATCAAATAGGCTGACATGTTCAATGAAGCGACCCATCCCAGTTTTAGTCAGCCCACGGCCACCAAATATCTGGAGGATAAGTTAGACAGTGAAAACCCCCTAAAGCTTTCTGTCACCTGAACGGCATCCCGAGCGGTTGCTTGAGATGTTTCAGTGCAATATTTTTTAAGAAGAGCGAATTGTCTGGAAGACAAGTTATATGCAACCGAAAGGTCAGGGAAAATGAGCTATTACCCTGCAAGCAAATCCGACTGCTGCTTGTAACTCATATTATTCATTTGGTATGTGATGTGTTCCAGCCATGCTTGAACACTCTCAACTCTAGCCATCATTGCCGCGAGTTTGGCACGAATAATCGCTTGGGAATGTAAAGGTTTGCCAAAGACTTTGCGTTGAGACGTCCACCTGAGAAGAGAGTCAGGTCGAGGCAGACTTCCCACTGGAATTCACGTTCTTTAGGCATTCTTCCACAACCAGTCTTTGAGCACTGACACTACTCGCAGTCATAGCCCACCTGTATACACGAAAGGTTAGAAGACACTCGAAGCGAAAGAGAGAGAGAAAAATACCTTTCGTGGTTGAAGTTGCTTAAGATCACGATCAAGCCATTGTCCTCAGTACCTAAGACATGGTCCAGCGGAACTTTGACGCGGTTAAATGTCACGTAGGCGGTTCCCGAAGCAGGTCCATAAGTAGCCTTGATATGCTTGGTTTCCACGTTCTCATCCCGCTCAATGAGTATGACCGCCATGCCCTTTTCGGTTTTGCATGCAGTAACGAAATAATCTGCAAAGGTTCCGTTCGTAATCCATTTCTTGTAGCTCATGAGTTGAGGCTGATGTTCTACCGGAAACAGTGCGAACCTTGGTTCCTGAGGATCTGCTCGTTTGAGATATTCGATAGTCACGCGAGACATACCTGTCACTTCCCAATACTGTCCGTCCGGCGTTTTCTTGGCAAACGTCTTAATGCCTTGCACATCTGATCCAGCGAACGCTTCAGTGATTGCCAAGGCAACCATCTTTTGACCATCCAGGACTTCTTGAAGGACTTTGTTTCTAATAGCTGGCTTCGCGAAGTTTTTGACAGCGGGAAGGCCGATACTGTTCCCTCCAGCCACACCGTCATGGTATCCTCTCGCATGAATACGGGCCATTTCTTGTGTCATAATGAGCTCGTGGAAATAGTCGTACTGCGTATTCTCAGATGCTGAAACTTGCTTAGTGGCGAATGTTCTTACCTCTTCCGGCTTCACAGCACCGTCCATTAGAACGCGCCCTTGCAGATGGTCACCCGGACCGAGTCTCATTGCATGCATGTTAAGCCTGGTAAACAAGTCAAGAACATGCTGGCTAGGTTTTGTTGCTGTATCCTGAACAGCCTGAGCGTCTGGGAATAAAACCTCATCCACGTGTTTTCTAATTATTCGTTGGAATTTGCGGTGGTGCTAGATAATGATCAAATCCAGGCAATACATGAACAGGAGTGATACCTCTTTGTAGTAAGGGCTATGGTAGCCTTGCACAAGCCAAGTGGGTTCAGCGTAAGGCACCTTGCTAAGTTCGCCAGGTGCACGTGGTCGAATCGTTTCTTTTCCTCCCGTCACTACACCGATCTGCAATCTCGCATATTGTGGTTTTTGCAAAACTTCAAAGCGATGCAGGCCGAAAAAAGCTTCTGTGGCATCTCGGCCTGCTATCTCGGCATCCAGTAGCACTAGTAAACCCCCTGGGTGCATGGGCGCAAACTTTGACAAGTTATAAACTTTGGAGTCTACCACGATCCACTACATCGCAGTCAGCTAGCCGTACGAGACAGAAAATGATGCAAGACGCACTAGATCGCCCTCCTTGTTATGCTGTATTGGAGCATAAGTCATAAGTCCGAAACTCTTCCCATCAATCAAAGAGGCCCACCTTCGCAACTTCATCTCTTGTGAATGTTTTCATACTAAATGCGAGAAGAGGGCGACAAAAATCTCACTCTGTTGCACTGATATACATATATAAAGCCTTACCTCGGCCCCATCAGAGCCGAGCGTTACGGGGCATCCATCTAACGGCCTGTCTAAGTGCCAAGTCACCCAAAATATCCTCCGCTAGTAACAATCAGCTATATTTCTAAAACGCGATTAACAAACCTCCTCCGCCAACACTGAAGTGGTGAGTGGATGGCCTTATCTTTGAAAGACTACTCACGCATCAATAAGCAGAGTACGATGATGCTAGATGTCAATATCAGATGATAACCAGAGCCTTCGGCCCAAGAACTTGCATGTTCGATCAGTCTTCCCATACCAGTTCGTGTGATTCCACGTCCACCGAAAATCTGAACAGATCTGTAACTACCCGAAATTTTGAAAATGCGTACTACCTGAACAGCATCTCTAGAGATGTTCTGCGCTGCTTGTGATGCATACATCTTGAGCAAGGACAGCTGCCTGAGTCTTCGTCAGTCGGGGACCGAGGTTGGTAAACCAGAAAATACCCCGCAAGTAGTTCACTCTGCTGATGTTGATCCATTTGTGTCATTTGGTAGGTTAAATTCTCGAGCCAATATTGGCAACACTCGACGAGAGATATCATCTTTGCTAATTTGAATCGAACAACTGGTTGGGAGCTAAGAGATTTTCCAAACACAGTACGTTGAGTTGCCCATCTGACTTGAATATCAGAGATCGACGCAGAAAAAGCTAGCATACGCCCACTTTAAACATTCTTCCACAATCAAGCGACATGTACCGATATTGCCTGCTGTCATCATCCAGCTATACAAAATCAATTATTGTCTTCATTGGACACAATGAAAGCTCACCGTTCATGGTTGAAGTTGCTCAAGACAACATTCAAACCGTTTCCATAGCAAAGGGTATTTTCCAAAGGTACAAAAACATTGTCGTAGGTGACATACGCTGTACCTGCTGTAGCAGAGTACAGTGTTTTTATTGGTACTGTCGTGAGGCCTTCACACCGTTCAACAACAAGGATGACATGGCCAGTTTTTGCTCTGCAGACGGTTACAAAGTAATCAGCAAACATAGCGTTTGTGATCCATTTCTGAATGGGTGTGAGCCATATGAATCAAGTCGGGTAATGTTGCACCTTTCTATGTACCAGAGTCAATGAACTACTGAGAAAATGGAGACACATACGATCCATTTACAATCCAGCCATCGGGAACTCGAGCCGCATGGCATCGAATGTTGGCTACATCACTGCCGGCAAAGGCTTCCGTCACAGCTAGGCAAGAAAACTTCTTCCCTGCGAAAATGGGACCAACGATCTCACGGAGACGGGGCGAGCCGAATTTAAGAATCAAAGGAAGGGCTAAGAGGCAATCAGTCTTGATGGTAACAGGGACGTGCAAACATACAAATGAGGGATCCACCGCCAAGAGCGTCATTATAGCCTCGAGCATGTACCGCAGAAAGTTCCTGAGCCATGATAATTTCATGAAATTCGTCAAACTGTATGTGGATATATAGTCAGCTTACTATAAAGGCAAAAAAGACCTACCTCTTCCGGTTTCACAACACCATTCATAAGAGTAAGGCCATGTAAGTGCTTCCCGGGCCCTAGACGCATCGCGATGATGTTCAGTCTTCCCATAGCGTCGAACACGCTTTGTGATGGCCTTTGACCGTCTTCTTCCCTGGTCTGAGCATCCGGATACACTACCTCAACGACAAACTTTCTAAATGCTTTGAGAAAACGTATATGTTGCTAGAATGCTTGGTTTCGAAGGCGGGAAACGAGATGTACGACGCACATCCTTGTAGTAAGGAGAAGAGAATCCTTCTCTCAACCAGATGGGTTCTGCAAAGGGAACACGACTTATTTCGCCAGATGAAGATTCGGTCGCTGGCGTGTGATCGCTGAGAACACCGATACAGAGATTTGCATACTTCTTGAGTACCTCCTTGCGGTGTAAAGCAAAAAATGCATCTGTCGCGTCTTGTCCGGCTACAAAATGGTCAGGACATACTAAAAGAGCAACCTACAAACCTATCTTCAACAATACAGGCAAACCGCCAGGATGAACTGAAGCGAAGTTGGAGAGATCGTATACCCTCGCGTCTATGATCACCCACTAAACGCAATTCAGAGTCAACGGCGTCATAGACTTGCTCACTAGGTCCCCTTTTCTGTTGTGCTGGGTGTTTGTAAATTGATATGATACCTGGGGAGCACTGAGGATACATACTGCTGCAACATCTATACTGGACAGTATGTCCATGTTCAAGGCGTGATCTGAAAGTCTCGGACCAACGAGCTAGAACCCAAATTCCAATAAATCACTGCATTGATACATAATTGCTCTAATCAATTAACAGGTCGAGTATCCTGCGCCTTAAACTATGAAAGCGTTTAGAAATTGCTAATTCGCTAGTTGAATTCGTGGTCGAATTGCTGGGGGAAGAAACAGGCTCTGACGTCGTTATGCTTGATTCTGATGTCGATGTAGTTGATCCTGATGTAGTCGTAGCTGATCCGCCTCCACTGCCTCCGCCCACAGATATTGTGGTAGTTGGAGTTGGTGCATCAGGTGGATTTGCAGGTAGAGACGGTGTTGGATCACAAGCCACCTTCAAGGCCGTGCTAAATGCAGCATATCCTGGACCAGATAGTGCATCTGGCTGCCCTGGTGGCACAGTTCCAACATAGGCATTGTAATTGTATAGACCACAGGGACAATCATTTGAGATTTCCTTCAAACTGGTGACGCTCATGCCTTCAGCAGGTTGCCCATCACGAATGAGACTAAACGCCTGTGGACCGACCTTGAAATCGACCCCGAATGAACTGGCACCAGCTGGAGCATCGAAGGTGTAGAGTGTTCCTCCCGAATTAACCGTGACAGTTCCAGGAGACTTCAGGAGGGCCACAACGAACACTTGATCCGCTAGCGTGTCGTAACCATCAGGTCGACCCTCAAAATAATTTCCAGTGCCGTTGTTAGCAGGGGCCATAGTAGTATCTGTGCTATCACAGTCTGTCGCCTTTGGAAGAACACGATACCAGTATATGAGCTGTTCTGTGTCGATATGAGTGTCTGGAGTTGCGTCTCCTGCTTTATATGCCGCAATGAAGGGCTTCGCCATGTCGAGCCAACCATTATGGGGCATATCGTTGACCCATTTAGACGCTGTCATATAATATGAAAACAGAGACGATTGTCAAACAGGTATTTCTTACCACCATCGTCGGTATGTGGTGAAGAAAGAGGAGCCACGTAATGAGATTCACCGTAGTCGTTCCAAGTCAGAATTTCGATCATTTGAGGCTGCAGCTTCAGGAGCTCTCCCCAACGTCTGAACCACAGTAAATCACCAGGAAATACCCAATTCTTGCTGTAGGAAACTTCGGGACCTATAAAGACTTGTGAGGCAATTCAAACAGAGGTCATACAGAAACGTACCGTAGTGAGTGAAGAACCACGCGGCTGCCGCTTTAACAATAATTGAACGGGGAGCCTGGAAATCGGCGTAACAACTCACGCGCGAGATATGGCTTGCCCGATAGAGCAGAGGCGTAGATGCTATCGCCGTCTGTGGTCGTAACGACTGGTCCACCTGGTGCAGGTGCCTTGTTGTTACCATTCGTATCCCATCCTTGCCAGCTGAGCGCACCGTCGAGATCGGCAAAACTACTTTGTTGCGGATGGAAGTTGAGAACAGCTAAAATGTCCATGCCAGCTGCTGAGCGCACGGCACCGACGTCGAGACCATCACCTGCAAAACTTGATACAAGCGCCTTGCCGTCAATCATGAGTTGGGCAGGCAGCTTTCCGAAGTTTGCAACTTTGGCTCCAATCACTGCAGCATCGCTGGTAGGAGAGAACCAGTTGAAGTCGAAAGAGACGAAACACTTCATGCCATTGTTGTTTGCAGACTCGTAGGCAAGACTGAGCTGCGTGTCAGTATATGGGTCGACGCCTTGTGTAGAATTAGCAAGTTGTATGGAACAAAGCTGCCAACCTGACCAATATTGAGAGCGAAGGCGTCGATGCCGATCGCTTTTGCTCTTTGCATATCCGCATCATAGTCAGAAGCACTAGTCCTGTCTGATACAATACCAATCTGCACTTTGCAGGTGAATAGTAGTAATCACAAACGAGAAACCTGCCATGAAATGAGCGAAAACCAGCTTCCCGCTGGACGCAGGGGGTTCCTGGGTGAAGACTACAGCTATGAAAAAGAGAAACCAGATGACCTTCAACAACATGACAGAGTATTGAACATCTGTAATCGAATTTATTGCCGGCCAGCGGCAATGGTTACGGTTATTGATGCATGTTTCAGACTTTGTGCTGAAGCGCCAGATGTCATGCTATGACTTATTAGGCTGGCCGCTGCTGTGACTTGACTATGACGCAGAATGAGAGGCTGTCAACCTGATAGAATCACTCAATCGCTGAGTCACTTGAGATTCACTGGATTTGCGCACAAAGAGCCAGAGCATTAAGACCTACGCGAGATATTGATTGAAACTCTGATAATGCTACACGTGATGGATATGATGCCGAGTGCCGATATCGGCTATCGGCTTCTTCTACGTTTCAAACTTCCACCATCGCGACCCACTCCGTCGCTGAATGCCACCGTGGACAGCCAGCTGGTATTGTAAGTGTTTTCAACAGCAATACGTCTCATTTTAAAACCGATTCAAAGAAAGTACATTCATTTGAACTGTATACACTCGTTTTTATCATGGTCCACTACCAAAACTTTCATAAACGTCAACAGCCAGCCCAGCCCTCTGGTGCCTCAACTGTAGCGAATGATGTTACAACAGGAACTGCCCTTTCTTTGAACCCAGATGCAACAGACGCACCCTCTGATACCTCCATTCCTATTCTCGCAACAATAACCCAAACTCCTTCATTTTCAATCACTACGCCTGACAGTACTAGTAGTGTGTCGTCGCAAACGGCCGCTGCCTCATCTGCGAATAGTAGCATCTCTCTCGGAACCGTCATTGGTGCTTGTGTTGGCGCATTGGCCGGCGCTATACTTTTAATTCTTCTGGGTCTGTGGATCTACAAGCGCACGGCCCCAAAGCCTAGAGAAAGAACTCCCATTTCTCCCCTCGCCGCCAACCGCAATGCCCGTGGTGAGCATGAGCGCACTCGGTCGAGGATGGAGTTTTGGGACAAACTCGAGGATGGACAAGACACGTGGGACCAGACCAAGGAGGTCTCCCGTCAATCTGTTGGTCCAATGGAGAACCTTAACGTGTTTAAAAAATCCCCTAGCATGAGGACAGCCGTCACAGAAAAGTACCAGGCTCCTACATTCGATCTAGACTCGCATCCCTTCGCACAGTATCATCCCAATCTTGCAAAGGAGATGGCTTCAGAGCCAGAACCGGCTGTTCGTCCATTCCTGGGTCGAGTAGATGCCGGTCCCGCACTATCGTGGGACTCTGGTAATGCCTCCTCGTTCCTCTCCCTACATTCTCGTATTTCAGGGGCAATGTCTTCTGAAGGCATAGCCATCCCAACGCCGAATGTGACGACTTCATCGGAGCACCGATGGGAGTCTGCCGAAGTATTACATTACGATGGTGAAACCGCCCAAGTCGTCGATTCCCACAGCAATAATCCTTTCAATCACGCCGCCGAGCGGCGGAAAAGTTTCAGTAATCCCTTCTTTGGCGCTCAGTCCGCCTCTCTTTCTCGTAGATCCAGCTTGAGAAGCAGCATAAGGAGCAGCATTAAGGGCAGAGAACAAGATGCGTCGGACGATCCCTTTGCCGATGACAAAATACCTGATGTGCCTAAACTTGAGCATGTCACCTCAGCCTCAACGTCATCTGTCTCGAGCAACGATCGCGCCCTTCAGTCACTCATTGCTGCTCTCGACTTCCCTGCAGGTCAGTTGAGGATCACGTCGATGCAGCCGTCTGTGTACTCTTCCACCTCCATGTACACGGAGGACCCGGAAGAAGACGATGTGACTGACGCTTTCCCCTTGCCTCCTGGTGTCAACAAGTAACTTATGTTTTCGCTTTCTTGACATTTACTACCCTTTCGATGCTGCTGCATGCACAGTTATGCACCCGCCTACATATATTTTATTTATCAACTATCTGCCTTTTGTAAGGCATTCTTGCTTATAATGTACTACTATGACTTGACGTTTGTACGGTAACGCGTCTTTGCCTCTATGTGCATAGCAACGGACGGTAAGTCGGGATCCGAGCGCACCTGGAGGAGCCTCGAGGCAGAATAAGAATTCTGGCCGGAAGAAAAGCACTGCCCGATAATTCGAGCTGTAGCATATCTGATCTAGACTGTGATGCACTGCCACCGACCACGTGTGCCCACCGCCCTTGATTGCTGAATTGTCAAAGAAAACGTATAATTACTAGCTGTTGAGTTCGAACCTGGGTAGACATCGGACTTGGAAGCTTTGGCAATGGACTTCGAGGGCTGGCAGCACCAACAGACCGCATACAGTCAACCGCCGCCTCTGCAGTTGGAGCATGAATATTCGTACGATCAGCAAGCCTATCCAGCCTCGTACTCTGCTCCAAATGAATACCCATATCGCGAACCTTACTCCTCTTATTCTCAATATCAGAACTCTGCTTTCACTTTCCAGCCTCCGCAGCAACGCAACTCCAGCAATCTAATTGCAGCCCAATACCTCACTTCTTCGCCTCCTGCACAGGAACCGTACCACACCAGGCAGCAGCAGCAGCCTTACTATCAGCCCACGCAAAATGGTCCCGCAAAGCGTCAGCGTTCTGACCAGCACGACGACGACCCAAAGGATGAGTCAGTAGACGGCACAGAAGCTGCTGCTGCCTCAGCAGACAACAAAGTAAAACTGTGAGTCCAAGACTCTTCCCTCGTTGGCCTATCATTCAATTCAATCCGTATCAGAGGTGCTTGCTTGCGATGCAAAAATCTCAAGGTCAAGTGCGAGCTTAAAACGGAAACGGATCCCTGCAGGCGATGTCTCAACGGAGGACACGACTGTATCACTCCAGGAAGAAAAAAGCGTCGTACGCCACCGTAAGTAATCTTGTATTCTGTTCACTTGTCCTAAAATCCCATGCAGGAAACGTGAACATCTTCTCAATCAGATACGCGAGCAGGCCGAGCAAATAGAAAGGTTGATGGCTAAGCTGGAGCGAACGAACAAAGCCAGTATACATCGTTCACCGTCTCCAGTTCTGTCTCCATCCAGCACCAATGCGTCATACGCACCAGATCTTCCTACTATCAATGCCGAGACCAATAAAGCTGTCGAAGACTGGTTAGCCAAAGCCCGAGACAGTCTCGCAGAGTTTGGAGAATTTATTGGTGCCGGCCTGCCCAAGAGTTACATTGTTGCAGTTGATCCAGAGGACCCCACCGCCGATCGTGACGAAGAGTCGACAAATGTAGACGAAGATCTCAAGGATCCAGACTTTGAGATTGCGGTCCCTTCTGATGATGAAATTCCCGCAGAACACTCCAGGTCTGTTACCCGCAGAAGATCCTTCGCTTCTAGCACCGGCAGCCACAAAAAGAGAGATTCTGCCGGTGCGACAGAAAAACTAGCCACATTGCCGAGTGAGGCTGTTCCTTTTGGTTTGATGGCTGGCTTGAGCTTGCGCAATAACAAGAAGAAAGGGAGCAATTCTGACGCTGAGGACGAACACGAAGTCGGTGCAAACCTCGGAGTTGCCAATGAAGACTTTTTTCGATCCAGTGAGTCGCCTTAGTTTTCTGTTCGACAACTTTTTATCGCAGGTCCGGCGCCTGACCCACGACGGGCGCGGATTGATGTTATAAGCACTCAAGCTCCTCATATCCTGACGAGAAGGATCATTACTACCAGTGAAGCCGACGAGTTATTCAAGATGTAGGTTTTGTTGTGTTCCTTTACGTTTGTGTCAACTTGACAGCTATTATGACAACATGAACCTTTCGTTGTCTCTCCTCGATCCAGTTCTATACACTGCGCAAAGGACTTTGACTCGCAGCCCGTTCATGTTCACGGTCGGTAAGTACATTGTTTTCTTGTGATAAGCCTCTGATGATCTCAGTTTGCGCCCTTGCGTCCCGGTTCTATGACAAACGTCCTGAACTTCACGGCGAGCTTATGCGATATGCACAATTGGCTGCTGGTACCGCACTGATCAGCTCTCCAAAGAACATAGAGCTCTGTATTGGCTACATTTTACTGAGCCTCTATCCTGTACCGACTAAGCGATGGGAGGACGAACGCGGCTGGATGTATCTTGGCTTAGCAATTAGGTACGCCCTTCGTCAAAAGTATTGTCCAATCTGAATGTATCGCGCTTCAGAATCGCCGTAGACCTCAATCTACACCTTCCGAACACAGCCAAGCCGCAAAACGAGCTTCATGCTCGTGAACAACTGAACAGGACGCGGATATGGCTCAACTGCCACAATCTCGATCGGTCCACGGGTTCACAGTACGGGAAGGCCCCCATCATCAGCAACCTTGACTATACCGCGAACCACACCGAAGATTGGTGGAAACGCTCCGAATTCAATATGAAACATTTTGACATCCACATCTGTGCCTATAACGAGGAGCTTAGGGCTATGGCCCGTTTTATATCTAGCATCTACACCAATCCTAACCATCCAACTGGACTTGACAGGGTTACTTTCTTCATATTGTTGTCTGTTCCGTATTGATCATTCCCCAGGGAAAGGACCTCGAAGAGCTCGCCACAAAGACTGATGAAGAGTTGCAACAAATTGCAAAGAAGTGGTTTATGATTCTTGACCAGACCGACATGTCAGATGAACAAAACTGTGTCCGTACTGGTCTCCTGCGTCTTGCTTTCCCTTATGCAAGACTTGTGGCTCTGTCTTTCGGATTCCAGTTTGGCAAACACTCGACTGAAGGACACAATCCTTTCTTCATGCGGGTAAGTCAGATCAGTTGAACATCAGCATAGACTCATGCTGTATTTTAGTGTTTAGCTGCTGCTACTGATGTAGTGAATATCGTTGTCAAAGACGTTGCCAAGCCAGCTCACAGTATGGAACATCCTTACTACAACTGCACAATATTAATCACTTGCAGAAATCTATCTCAGTCGTGGACCGGATGCCCAGAGAGTCTTTCTTACATTCGCTGCCGCTTTCTTGGTCAAGGTCGGTTTCTTTTTCTTCCGTTCACTTGTAATGTTTGACCAGACATAACTTTAGCTCTTACAACCCAAGTTTGCCACATACTTGACTAGTGAGAAGCGCCTCGAGATGATATCACTTGTGCAGAATGCAATCGACCTCCTCGACGACATTGCAATCGACGACCGTCATGGTCCTAGGCTTTACGCTCGTTTCTTGAAAGGCTTGCTCGCCAAAGTCAACGCGCCTCATGCCAGGAATCATGGAAAGACGCGTCAATCGAAATCATCGTCACCTGTCGAGGCTTACCTCTCTTCTCCTGGGAGCGCCAGGAATTCATTGTCCCCACAACCCAATCATGCTGCTCTTTCGTTTGATCACTTTGCGCCTCCAGGCGGCATCGCCGATCCTTTTGCGAATAACTATATGTCACAGAATATGAACGCCGTCAACATGTCCGACTTTTTCTATCCCCCTCTTCCGTACGACAGTGATATAATGCAAGGTATGCAAACACTTGCAGACCCGGCTTGGTCGGATATGGCCTCACTTCCAGGTGAATATGGGCCAACAAGAGTATATTCGACGGCTGATTATTTTCAAGGTTTAAACCTGGTAGCTCAGTTCCAGAACCAATCCATGGCCTACAATTATATGCAGAGCTAATCTATCTATGCTCCTTTCTCTTCACTGCTGTTGTATAAATAGCCTGGCACAGTATACAGTTTCCTTCATAATCCTCGGCTAGCGCTAAAAAATAGCAGCTTGTATCTAGAGCATTCCACAGGGGTGCATGCGAATAATAAAATTATGTTTATTGCTACAGTAGTCTTACAGTCGGCTGTCCTTGGGCATGCTTCTCAATGCTTGTCTTACCCCAAGATCGGCCAGTACATCCTCCGCACCGCCAAGCAATGCATCAAACGCAATTGTGCGATGATACTGCAAAAGAAAAGTACAGGTGACGCAAGAAGAAACGAATAACTTACGTGTTCGATATGCCTGCCCATGCCTACGGCGGTCGAGTCAGAAACGTATTATCAGTACCACGAAACGTACCAGTCTGTGTCACACCACGACCACCAAAGATTTGCACTGCATCTCGAGCAGTGTCCTGAGCACAAGACGTCGAATAGCTCTTCAAGAAAGCGATTTGCCTAGACCAAGTTAATGACGCAATCGAATTAATAGTCGAGACGTTACCCTGCTAGTTTGGTTGCTTGCTGCTTATAAGACATGTTGCACATCTGATATGTTACGTTTTCAAGCCAGCTTTGCACACCTACGGAACAGATGAATTGATCGGGCGCGGATCACAAACAGTCACATACTTTCCACTCTAGCAATCATCCCAGCTAGTTTGGAGCGGATGACGGCTTGCGAATTCAGAGGTTTACCAAACGCTTTTCGTTGGGACGACCATCTATAAAGTAATCAGAAACATGCACAGAAATACAGGTACCATACTTCATGCATTCCTCAACGATAGACCTTTGACTCCTTGCTGAGGCACAGCACATTACCCAGCGTTCATGGTTGAAGTTACTACAAGGTTGATGTTAGTATGCGACATGTAAAGATGCATTGTTTGTGCGTACCTGAGAATGACAAAGATTCCTCCACCCTCTTCACCAAGGGTGTTCCCGACGGGAACCCTAACGTTATCGAAAGTGATATACGCTGTCCCAGCAGTTGACGAGTAACTGGTCTTCAATTGCCGTGTCTCAACGCCCTCGCCTCTTTCTACGAGTATAGCTGTAAAACCGTCCTAAAACCTGGGGTTGGCATATTTATTCTACGGGACAAGACATTACTAACCTCAGTTTTGCAGCCCACAGTGAAGTAGTTGGCAAAGCTGAACACGAGTGAGACAAGTAGATCACCACCTGCTTACTCACGTTCCGTTGGTGATCCATTTCTTTGATGGTGCATCAATTACAGAAAGCAAAAGTCCGAGTGAAGCGTACCTTCGTTCCTGGTGAAGATGTCAGTATAGGCCGGGAAAGCAAAAGGCCAGTCTCACCATTTATAATCCATTCCTTGCCATCCTCAGATTTGACAGCTGTAGTTTGCAAACCCATTACATCGCTACCTGCTTGAGCTTCTGAAATTGCGAGACAGATAAACTTCTTTGCAGACAGCACATCGGGGACAACCCTAGCCTTGAGTTCGTCGCTACCAAAGTTGAGAACTGGGGGAAGGCCAATGACCATGCCTCCAAGAGCACCTGAAAAAGGCTTTGCAGGAGGAATGGAAGGTGGGAGAGAAACGAACCATCGCCGTATCCACGAGCACCACAACGAGTTAATTCTTGAGTGATGATAAGCTAGAATGTATTCAGCTCAGAATCAAAGATATAGACGCGTAAACTTACCTCATGGAAGTAGTCAAACTCTTCTGGTTTGACGATTCCACCCATCAGGTTTCGACCCTTGAGATGCTTCCCTGGACCTAAGCGCATGGCATGGATCTCAAGTTCACTAGGGAAATGAGTACGTTTTGTCCACAGAAAGGAACACATACGCCATCTTATCAAACACGACCTGAGAGGGTCTTTTCCCGTCCTCTTCTCTAGCCTAAAAAGCGTTCAGTGGAAACCAACGCTAATGAGTAAAAGGCACGTACCTGAGCATCTGGATAAACATATTCATCTATGAAGTCGCGCATTGCCTTTTGCAGTTTGCGGTGACTCTGAACATTGGTCAGTATTACAGACCGCGAATTGAATAAACTACCTCTTTGAAATAGGGACTATGGTAGCCATCGGAGAGCCATGTAGGTTCAGCATAAGGAACCTTGCTCAGCTGTCCAGAAATACGAGAGTGGATAACACTCTTCTCGCCTTCAACGACGCCAATCTGAAGGCGCTTGTACATGGGCTTATCAAGGATTTCGGTGCGATGTAGACCATAGAATGCGTCTGTGGCGTCTTGGCCGGCTGAAAAGGGGTTGTTTATTAACCAAAATGCTGTGGCTTCAACTTACAGACTTCAGGATCCTTGAGAGCGGCGGCACCGCCCGGATGCAATTTGGCAAACTTGGAAAGATCGTAGACCTTTGCGTCGATGATGACCCACTGTATAATGATTAGAACGGTGGTTCAAGCTGTCTCGCGTACTTGCAAGGTCGCCCTCCTTGTTATGCTTGAGCATGGTTGAGATTCAATATCAGCGAGCGACATAAGAGCGAACCTTCGCAACTTCTTCTCTTGAAAACTGTTTGGACATGGTAGAATGCGAGTATGCCGAGTAAGCTCCGGCATGTGATACCTATATAACCTACTTGCATGTGATTGTCTGGCTATATCATTTCCGCTACAGTTTAGGTCTTACTTTTAACTCGATCGCTCCTTCGGATATCATTCTCTCCAACTCTTCGTCTTTTATGCCCATTTCTCTTACGATTTCTTCGGTATGGCTTCCGGGCGCAAGAACAAAACCTTCCGGAGCCAGGTCATCAGATGATCCGCTCACATCGGGGTGAGGTACGGGCACCTCTGACCTCGATGGATGTGCATCAGCAGCCTCGCTGGGTGTTAGGACAGGGACCGCACAAGCATCCGTACCTGCTCAGCTTTAGATGTTATCTGTGACGCGTAGACAAACTTGCCATGGAAAGCTTTGGCCCAATAGTCTCTGGTGTTCGTCATGAAGCCTTGAGCCATATACTCTCTTAGCTTCGAATACTCATTAGGCTTGTCTTGCGTTTCTGGTATCGGAGTCCAACCATTGTTTACCGAGAAGCCTTGTGGTAATGACTTGCGAAATATCTCGAGAAACTCTCTGAAAAATTGAGGTTCCAAACAACCAACCGACATCCATCCACCCCCTTTACAGCAATAAATGTCATAAAAGGGAAATCCACCGCCAAGGCGGTGCTGTTCACGATCTCCGGACATGTTAGGTGATCCATATAGATTGTGCATTAAGGAGAACGTCGAAAGATAACGGACCCCAGAGACCTGAGTACGGTCAGAAACAGAGCAGAAAGTTGGACGGAATGACCATGTCTGTATCGACTACTTGACCTTTACCGGTCTTTGACCTGTCTGCAAGCGCTAGAAGAATGCCGAATGCACACATCATTCCTCCTCCTGCAAAGTCTGCGAGTATGTTGAGAGGGTGACGTGGTTTACCGGGTCCAGGTAGCATCTGTAGAAATTTGAGCAAGTAGCAAGAACCTTAGTAGCGGGTACCGAAAGAACGCCTGATGTTGCGAGATAGTTAATGTCATGACCTTGTAAGAGATTAGCACTGCAAGCACTTGAATAGTAGGCGACTGACCGGCCATTTTACTATGAGGACCTGCACAAAGTTAGCTTATGCAAATGACCCCCAAGACCGTTACCTGTCCGAGGGTAACTGGCACAGTGAGCTCAAGTCAAGGTCAAGCGCGCGGAACTTGCCCCACTACTCTGGCATATATGAGCTTTTCGTTCAGGCCTCTTTCTCCAAGAAAAACATTAGGTCCCAATTGGAGTCTTTCCATTACGCCAGGACGGAAAGGATCGATCAGCACATCCGCGTCGACTATGAGTTTCTTGAGTAGTTCTCTGCCACTGACAATCTTCGGGTTTACTGCCAAAGAACGCTTTCCGCGACACAAGACATCAGCAGATTTGGATGAAAGTCTGTCTACTCTGATAACCGATGCACCGTAGTCCGCAAGAACGAGGCCTGCAAATGGGCCAGGAGCAAGGCCAGCAAACTAAGAAATGTTTCAGCATGAAGCCTGATACAAAGAAACTCGTCGACCTCAATTACTTTGAGTCCAGTAAGAGCCATGGGACGCGTTGATCACGAGATGATCATCCGACTCGGTCACTTGCCTCCATCATACGGTCCGGTAATGACCTTATATTTCGACTCTCGACGTGTTCAGGGACGATTGTCATGTTCCTCTTTATATCACTCTTCGTTGCCTTCGCCTCCGCTATGGACTTGAAGCTGTCTGGGCCTGCGACTCCGCCTTCAACAGCCTCGCATCATCTCCATCCAGCACTCTCCAGTTTCAGTATTGAAACCGCTTTCTTCATCTCTTATATTGGTAACATCACCAATCCGAATATCTTAACTCAGAATCTGCTACGTAATTTAGCAGAGCGAACCGGTGTTCCGCCTGAAGTTCGCATTGGCGGAATCACTGCCGACTCGACCTATTGGAACGCGTCACTGGACACGGCATTGTTCAATTTCATTGACAGTTCTGGTACCCTACACAATACAACTATTGGACCCGATTTCTATGAGGCGACAAAGCTACTACCAAAGGGAACAAAAATCATCATGGACTTGGTCCGTTCTCTGGCTCGTTTTCATAGAAGTGCCAATCATTTTACTTTGTAGGACCTCCATGACCAGAACTATACAGGTGCGCTAGCTGTAGCTGAGGCAGCAATCAAAGGCTTGACATCTGGGCAACTTCTGTCGTTTGAAAGTAAGAGTACAACGCTGAAGTCCCGGAGGCACGCTCATCATTTTAGTTGGGAATGAACCTGACCAATATGGCTTTTTCAACCCTCAGACCTATGCCGATATCTGGGAGGTATACTTGCCCCCGTCAACATCCTCACCAGCTGATCAGTTGCATTTGCAGACGTGGTCCAAGAATATTTCAACTGCCCTGAATCTTACGACCCCCATGTTTCGGATAGCTGCAACAGTTATTGATCCTATTTGGCCATACGGAACCGCCGCTGCCGCCGCCGAACTTGACTGTGTCAGTGCATTAGCCGCCGGTGCAGGTAATGACAGCACAGTCGCCTCCTGCAGCGAACACACATATCAATACAGCGTGATTTTACTGTAAATGTACGATTTCTCCGTTGACTTGCACTATTAGGTATGCGATCCGGTGAGAACAGCCGATGCTACCCTTCCAAACTTGGTACATTCCTGGCATCATGAACAAGAACTGTTCTGAGTACATTCAGGTCAACCATACTCGTCTTGCAATGTAAGGCTTGTTGCAATCTTGCCAGTCATATATATAGACTGCGACTTCAAAGGTATCTGGATCTTTGGCAGCCCCGCATTGCATCCGTACGCACGCAGCTTGGGCCTGAAGCATTCGTGATTGGTGAGTCATCTGTGAAGCAGTGAATTATGTCCATAACCCACCAGGCGAATACAACTCCGTCTCTTGTTCGGGACGGGATGGTGTTAGCAACACGTTCGGTCAAGCGCTGTGGCTTCTTGACACTACCTTGTACGCAGCATCTTTGAATGTTTCCAGGTAGGTCTGCACTGCCAGTTACGTTGCAATGCAAACTATGAGAAAGATTGTACATTCATCAAGGAGGTCCACTAGCTCTTCAAAGCGCTACCCAGCTGAATCATGGTGGTCTGAGCTTGTATGATTTGTGGTATGTCTTCTTATAACGTTATACTAAATTCAGTCAAATTACAAGGTACCCAGTTGAAAACCTGAATGGTCCGGTCAAAGTCTTCCCATCATACTCAGCATACTTGTTTGTAACAGAAACCCTCGGACACTCCACTACTCTGAAGATTGCAAACATCTATCCAGGGAGACAAACCAACGGATCGACTGTCACTACAGCTGGTGGCGATGATTCTGCTGGTCAATTAGTCGCGTACGGCTTCTGGGATGATTCGATTACAAGCCGTTTCCCCGTCAAATTGGCTCTGCTCAACTTGCAAATTTTCAATTCAACCCAAAGCGGAACACGCCCAACGTCGACCTTCGACATCTCTGCCTTTGTCCCACCAGGCGTTTCCTCTGTAACCGTTCAGAGACTGACCGCTCCCGGGGCAGACGTTCAAGATGCTAATGTCACTCTTTGGGCAGGACAGACATTTGAAGATGGTCTGGCGAATGGCAGACATGTTGTAGAAACGGTGAAGGGGCACAAAATCAATGTTGACGCATCTTCCGCTGTGCTTGTGGTTTTGAGTTCCTGAAGCTGCGTACATATTGAATTCTGTATTAACGACAAGGGCAATGGAACACGTGGCGACGGTTATGAATAAAGCGGATCAACCCCAGATCGCCATAACCACAAGAATGCTCATCGGAAGCAATTTTAGCTCAGTTGGATCCACAGCTACCCTTTCTTCCCTTCGACCACGACAGTTTTATATTCGTTCGTTCAACTACACTCCTTTCATGCCTCTGCTGTCGAGAAGCAGTGTTCTCTCACTATCTACTTCTTCCCCGCTGTTCCCTATTTACGTCGCAGGCTTGTCAGTTGCCATCGCTGCCCTCGGTGGCCTCTGTTTCTGGGTCAGCGGTTGCTGTCGATGTTCCCGGGCCAGGAGTGAGGAACGCAGTAAAGTTCCATATAGATTGTATGTTTTCGTCTGAGCTATAGGGGTTGTCTAATCAGAAAAATAGCGAGTCCCCAACGACATTCTCTCATGACAACTTGACAAAATCGGTGATTCTGCCTAGCAAGGCGGTAATACGGTCATCAAGCAATGGAATTGTTGACTATCAGAAATTTTCGGATCCATACTCCGGCGATAACCAAGGCGTGTTTCCATATCCAGACAACGCGCTGCCGACGAAACCCAAGGCGGCTATCGATTCATCTCGCAAAATCTTGCAAACCTATACCCCTATTCTTCCAGATGAGCTACTGGTTAGCCTGGGAGAGTCCTTTACTCTCGTGCAGTCATTCGACGATGGCTGGTGCGTTGTTGGCAGAGATAGAGCTCCCAATTCTGGGGCACGTACACCAGAAAACATTGAGCTAGGAGTCATACCCGAGTGGTGCTTCGTGGCACCTGTCATTGGTCTCCTTATGGATAGGCCTATACGAAGCAGTAGCCTGGGGATCACTGCTCACAAAGATTCACCGAGATCTTCATCCAGGGATGAGATTTTGTCTTGGTCAAATTTTTGAATTCTCATTTAGTAGCACATTGCACGTGAAATCTGTATCGATAACTTTTGAAGACTGTATATAGACAAACTTGAATATCTTTCAGCTGAAAAAGATGTCGAGACAGACTGCGGAGAGTGTCGTCTTGGTTTCCATATCCCATCCTGAGTTAAACTAGTATGGTTACTGTTCACGACAGAGATGTGATTGGTCATGTGATCACTTTGCTTTCTCCATGTCTCTTTTGGCGCCAATTATTTGCGATAATGGAACGGGCTATTCAAAAGTCGGGTGTGCATTTTCACTGTGTTAATGATGCAAGCTCATCAAAGCTGCAGTTTTGCAGGCAATTCTGATCCGTCTTTGTAAGTTCAATGCAGTTCAGACTGTAAAACCATCCTGAAGCAAACCGTAGCGTATTCCCAACCGCCATCGCAACTCGTGGTTCCGCTTCACAATCCAGTAGGGTGCCAGCTGTCCCTTCAAAACCTGGTCATCTTGCTTCCAAACGTGGTGTAGAAGATTTGGACTTTTTCATTGGCGATGAAGCTCTGGCCAATGCAAAAACACCAGGGTATAGTGTTCATTATCCTATACGCCACGGAATGATAGATAACTGGGATCATATGGAGCGTTACTGGGAGCAGACCATCTTCAAATATCTTCGTGCAGAGCCTGAAGATCATTATTTTCTTCTGGTGTGGCTGCATCACCCATGATACTTCAAATCATTCTCACATTTATTTAGACAGAGCCGCCTCTCAATCCACCGGAGAATCGAGAGCAGACTGCGGAAATTTTCTTCGAGTCATTCAACATCAAGGGTCTTTACATTGCAGTCCAGGCAGTCCTGGCGCTTGCAGCATCTTGGACCTCCAAACAAGTCACTGATCGCACATTGACGGGCACCGTTATTGACTCTGGCGACGGTGTTACCCATGTTATTCCTTGTGCAGAAGGATACGTCATTGGTAGCGCGATTAAACATATTCCCATCGCAGGACGAGATATCACCCAGTTCGTGCTGAATTTGATGAGAGAGCGTGGAGAGATGGCGACGGTACCTCCCGAGGATCAGCTCAGAGTTGCTGGCAAGGTCAAGGAAAATTACAGCTATGTCTGTCAGGACATCGTGAAGGAGTTTCGAAAGTATGATGCTGAACCCTACAAGTATTTCGAGCGTTACGACGGAGAGCATAGCGTCACTGGCCGTGTAAAAGTTTCCTTTCTTATCACATACCTGTTGTTCTCATGGAAAACAGAAATACTCACTGGATGTTGGTTACGAGCGTTTTCTCGCTCCAGAAATCTTCTTCAATCCGGAAATCTACTCCTCGGACTTCCTAACCCCGTTGCCGGACATTGTCGACGATGTTATTCGGCAATCACCTATTGACGTTCGTCGCGGACTTTACAAAGTCGGTATTTTCACCAGCATACACAACTAAAGTTGACGGCCACCGATAGAACATCGTCCTATCTGGAGGTTCCACCATGTTCCAGCACTTCGGTCAGCGTCTCAAACGCGATCTGAAGCAACTTGTCGACAGCAGAGTGGGCGCTAGCGTCAATGCGAGTGCAACACTTACTGGCGATAGGTCTTTGAAGGTAAAATTTATGTCAACGATGTGTGCAGCTACCTCTAACGATTTAACAGTCTTCTGGCGTTGAAGTCGACGTCATTTCGCACAAACGTCAACGCTACGCAGTTTGGTTTGGCGGAGCTCTTCTTGCTTCTCTCGTGAGCATCATTCTGTTTCCTCAAGTTATACTGACCATGTGGCAGCCCGAGTTTTATACTTCTTGCCACACCAAAGCTCAATACGACGAGATCGGGCCAAGCATCTGCAGACGTTATCAAATCTTTGGAAGTGCAACTTAACGGTACTGTACATGTAAACTCATATTGTAGAACTGAAGAAGGTTTTGTGGACTTCAAAGATCGAAACAGCGA
>QLOY01020329.1:0-12055 GCA_003313965.1 Megacollybia marginata | reverse complement strand
TCACTTATCTTTGCATCCGCAGAGAAAGTATATATCCTTGAAGATTCCACTGTCAAACTCTTGTCATCTCATTCCAGTCCTATAACATCCATCACTATTTGCATCGACTCATCCCTTCTGGCATCCACATCATCTACTGCTGTCTATGTGTCCAACCTTAATCTTGGCTCACAAACAATCCTGCGAGGTTTACCTTTGACCGACAACAAAATAAATACGTGTATTTTTCATCCACATACCAGAACAAGGCTTTTGCTAGGTACGTGCCATTTTCTTCTGTAAAGTGAATCATTTGACCGTGTCTCAGGTGTTGGGAAACAACTGGTTGTGTATGATACATCCAAGCCCTCAGGCCCCATCAAAACCATTGCAATGAATGAAAATTGTATCGGTGACATAAATGCGGTGGTGTGCAGTCCGTTTAGCAAGACCCTGGTTGCCTGCTGTACTTCTGGTGGTAATGTTGGCCTTGTAGACCTTGACAAAGAAAAGGGGTACTTATTCTTCTTCCAGTGTGGATAATACTCACCTGTTCAAGGTTGTTCCGTACTTTGAATATCAAAATACCACTCACGTCCATGGCCTTCTCGCCAGAGGGTGCCACGCTATACCTGGGCACTGGAATTGGCAAACTTCTGATGGTGGACCTCCGCTCGCTAGAGAAGGCTCCTAAAACCATTGTAATAAGTGGAACTGGAGCCAAAATAGAGACAATGAGTGTCCAGGTAATCTCCCTTCCTCCAGTTTTGAAATGTAGATTCATTGGCCTGTAGAAAAAGTTAAAGGCCGCAGACAAGACGGATACAGCGGTCTCCAAAAAAACCACCAGAAAAGCTTCAAGTGGTATAGGACAGAAAGCGGTTTCTCCAAAACGGCCAAAGTCTTCGGCAACTGGGCGGTCCCCAGTGAGTACAACTCGTCCTTCACCAGTCCCAGATCGTGGTAAATCTATTTCGTCTTCTCAGGCGGACAGCCTCAGTGCA
The DNA here is from genome assembly GCA_003313965.1 of Megacollybia marginata. Classification (NCBI taxonomy): domain Eukaryota; kingdom Fungi; phylum Basidiomycota; class Agaricomycetes; order Agaricales; family Porotheleaceae; genus Megacollybia; species Megacollybia marginata. Next base: position 11,072 of record QLOY01020329.1, on the reverse strand, counting down.
AAGCGCGGAGAAACAAGTGACAGATCTAAGGCCAGTCCACCCGAGAAGAAAATCAGTGGTGCCCCTACATCTTCAGGGAAAAAATCTCTGTCCTCTTCGTCTTCTGCAGCGTCCCACCGTACTGCCACGAGGGACCACGTCCAAATCCGAAAGCTTCCATCCGCTCAAGGGGCGCTGTCCACTGCGAGTGGCTCCAGTTCCATAGCCGACAATAGCATATCACCAGATTTACCACACGATCCAATGACACCGCTTCGTGAGAAGCCGAGTGCCAAAGCAGAAATAACGCCAGACGTCGATCAGTGGATTGGAGTTGATAAGCTCAAGGGAAAAGGGGAGACGAATAGAAAGGGGAAGGAGAAGCTTGTCGAAGGGGATAAGGAAAATGAGATTGAAGACGAATGTGACAGTATGGCTATACAACTGTCGCCTCGACGCCCTGTGCAGCAATCGGCTCCTCCATTCCAGAACTCACCCTTGCGGCAAGCAATCTCCAACTCATCTGCCGGTTCGGCTCAAGAACTATTGCGTGGTGTAGTTCGCGAGGCCATGTACGATTTCCAGCAGGAGACAAGAGCAGAGTTGACAAATCTGCACCTGGACCTTGTGAGGGCAGGGCGAGGATGGAAACAAGAGCTCCGGTTATTGATGGAGGAATACATTGGGGATCTTAGGGATCTTCGAGATGAAAATAAGAGGCTAAGAGAGGAGAATGAGCGACTACGTCGTGGATACTGATTGTGTTTATGTAATGCTGTTGCAAACACTTGCCAATTCACTAAATGGCGACTTCACTCGATGCTGAAAACGAAAAGACGGCGCAGAGCAGTTCATTGCCGTCGCCCCAAGAAGATGAGAATAGGATCAGACTGTCACGAACGACCTCCACGCAGACGGATTCGACAAATCCTAAGGAATCATCCTCTGAGCCACCAGCAAAGACAGTTTCTTCTTCCGATGTTCCGTCAAGCTCTTTGCAACAAGACTTGCTGCAATCCACATCACCTGTAGAACCACTTGTCCAAGAATTTGGGCCTCATCCAAAACCGGCGACCAAACGGACATCCAAGTGGGCCAAGCAAAAGGTCCTGCATCCGGAAGATGGATGGGATGACAATACGCAGGTGAATGGCTCTGTTATGGAATACGAGTCCTCGGTTGAAACGCTACGTCGTACGTCGTGACACTCTCGAGGTTCAAACAAATTGTTCGAATATTCCAGGCATTGCTTTACCTGCGCGGCTCGTACAACTAAAGCCAGCGTCTGGAGGATCATGGCTTTTTGCAAAAACATTTGTGGATGCAGATTTCACAGCAGCTGGAAAGTTGCACATCCCTCCGTATTCTACCAAGGAAGAAAAGAGTACTAGAGACAACACTTACGTCCGTCTTTCTTCTCTTCCATGAACATTGCTTATTGGAACAGATATTCTACGTGATAGAAGGGGCAGTTGAAGCCAAGATACATCAAACGCGCTATGTGCTAGCTCCTGGTGCTATGTTCATGGTTCCACGAGGTAAAAAATATCCGCTGGGCTGTCCACTTCATAGCTCAAACCTTCAGGAAATCATTACTCTCTTGTAAACATCTCTGAACGCACAGCCAAACTTGTCTTTTTCCAGAGTCGACAAGTTTCAGCGCCGTCTCGACATACTGATGATCCAATCAAGTTGGCAACAGAATCTACAGTCTCGCTGCCCCAATTTCCAACCTCCAAGGCCTCCATTCTTCTTGGTTTGATCCTTGAGCGCCTTGTTAAGCTCTTTGGCAAGTACCGCGTGCTCATCTTTCAATGGTATCTCAGGACCAGCTTCAATGTTGCTCGACACATCACGCGTCCTCGCGCGTACATTCTGTGTTTCCTTCTGGGATTTTTCCTAAGACGTTTACCCTTCACTGGCGCGTCAAGGATCAAAATCCAGATAGTCCGTCCCCAACCATGAGCGTCGGACATCTCCAAGTATAATATCTCCATGTACTATATAGAAGTGTAACGATTTTGTTGGCCAAATCATAGAAACGTTTGCATTCACAAGATAGGTTGCTTTACTGCGTACATTTAACTTCTCTGTGCCCGGTCCCTGATAGCAGTGAGCGCGCTCATTCGACGACTTCTAGACCTGGCGAGATGCTGCGTAGAGCGTTGCAAACGTGCACTGGATAGATTCCTACTATTCAAATCGTGCTGCTCTGAAGGCGTGTCGCTGGGAGATGGGGCTTGACTAGTTTGCGGGTCGGATGGAGAAGGTACGGTGTTTGGAGAAGAGTTGTAATCGGCGTTTCGGATTTGGCGTCTTCCTAGAGAGTGTTTGCCGCTCGAGTAAGAACCAACAGCTTCGAGTCGACGTCTCCCGTTCATAAATGAGCCGATATTGAGTGGCACAGACCGTTGTTCGACACCGTTGTGAGGGTCTGCGACTCGCTCGTGGGCTAGTTGTGCAGCTGGCGATAAAGCTGCAGGCAACGCCTGTACAGAGATAGAGATACTGAGCAGAACATAAAGGAAAGATCGCATTTTGGTCTTGTAGTATGTTGAAAGAGAAGGCTGACAGTCACATGCCATTACTGTGATCGTGAATCTTCATTAATTACGTTTACATCTAATGTTTTTCTCTAATCCTGAATTATGCTGCCGTAGGACTCAACTTGCGACCCTTAACATTAATCCTCTCAATCTACAAGGTATGGGTTAAGACTGTCCGGAGAAAGAGCGATCACTTACACCCAATGCTATGAAAAACGTCACTCCAGCAAACGCAATAGGCGGTATGAATGTAGTATCCAAGGCCTTCGCATAAGCCCGTAAGACATCTCCCAGTACAGCCGGGGGAATAACGTTTTTCAACTGAGTTGCGCCTGTGTTAAGAACCAGGTTTGGATCAACTGAGGGAGCATATTTGGGCACATCTGCCAAGAGTCTGTTGCTGAAGACGTTCTGAGCAATAGAAATAGCTATTGCACCGCCAAGCGAGTTGAAAAATAGTACAATAGAAGCTGAAACAATCATGAACAACAATTGCAGATGCGGGAACTATGCTGCTTACTTCCAACGGGCGATAGTTCCGGTTTCAGGGCTACTTGAACTGCAAGGAAAGGAACTTGGACGGCAGCACCTGCGCCTATACCAGAAAGTAACTGAAATCCTAGCCACTTTCCAGTGTTGGAGTCCACGTTGAGAGTGGAGATGGAAGCGCAACCAGCAACGTATATGAGGGATCCCACCCATAAGAAATCGGCATAGTTTCCTGTCACAGTGATAAAACCGCCGATGACGATTGAAGCTAGAGTGATGGAGACCAGATATGGAATCGTACGAACTCCAGAGCCAACAGCGCTAGTGTCCTTGATGGCTTGAAAGTAGAAGGGGAGGTAATAGATGTGACTACAAAATTAGACTTTGGATATCCAATTGAAGTTGTAACGCACATGTACAACGCCATGCTAAAGAAGCAGGAGAAGAGGGCTGATACTAGGACCGACCTTTGTCCTAGTACAGACGGTGGGATTGTGGCCATGTCCTTTCTCCAGAATTGTATGGTGATGAACACTGCGATCAGCAGAACAAATCCTATTAATAATCCCCATATCTTGGAGTCTTTCCATGGAAACGTGGTACCTCCCCATTGCAGAGCTAGTAATAGACAGGTGATTCCGCCAATGAGGAATACAGCACCAAGGATATCGATTTGAGCTAGCTTTTGCTTGAGAGAAAGGGAGCTGGACCCCTGACGCGGAGAAGTGAAAAATACCAGGACTGCTAGGAAGGCGAACCCTCCAAAGGGAAGATTGATCCAGAAACACCAACGCCAAGAGAGCTTGTCTGTAAATGCGCCTCCCAAAAGGGGACCTACGACAGAGGCGATGCCGAACATGCTGGACAGACAAGCGACATATATGGCTCTTGTTTCGAGGGGAACAGAAAAGTTGATGATGTTCAAACCTCCGGAGAAGACTGCAGATGCACCTATTCCGGCGATGGCACGACCGACTATAAGCATCGGAGAGTTTTTGGCAGCGGCGCATACGATGGAGCCAGCTAAAGGATGGATACGAGGCTCAGAAAGGGAAACAAGAAAAGTGCAACAAACCTTCAAAGACAACGATGGCAATCAAGTAGGTATACTTGACATTAAAATTTGCATAGACTTTTCCGAAAGAGGGTTGGAGGGAAGTGAGGGTGAGCAGATATGCCGAGCCATACCAGCCGACATCTTCAATAGAGTCGAAGACTGAGGTTATTGTGGGAATGGCAGTGGCTAGAATAGGTTAGATGTCATGATACTGGATGTAATAGCACAGACCAATGATTGTGTTGTCGAGAGCGACCTAAGGGCTGAGATTTTGTCACGTTTGTGAGAGAACACCTTACCATAAAAGAAGCGAGACAGAGACCGAAAGTTATAAGAGCCAGTTTCGGGCCTGAAGGATACTGAGTGGCGTCGTCGTTGAGCTCTGCATTGTGGACCGTAGTTTTGTCTGTAGCGGGAGCAGTGACGGTGACCTTGTCATCCAATTCAGAGCTGCGACTGTTAGAACGAGTCAACTTCTGTTCTGCTGCAGGCTCTTCAGTTTTTTCCGACATCTGGAGAGCGAGTCAAGCCAAGAAAATCATCACAGCTTCGCAATTAAAACAGTGTTTTCGGCCGCCGGTGTTGTCAGCAGAATTTGGTTGGTTGGCCACATGTTGATAACGCTTAACTTTGTTGGAGCCATAACCAGATTCCAAGTAATTCCAAGTAGTAACGTAGTTTAGGATCGGCGTCGAATTCATAACCGGGCGTAGTAAACTTGTTTTGTTTTGTCATGACTTCGCTCTTTTCATATTCCACAGAACGCTGGACAGCCCAGTTCATGGAGAGTCTCGCTGCAATCGCAGCTGGGCTTGGCCTGCGATGTGTCGTCGACGTCGTCAGCCATCAGGACCTTAGAATTGCTGCAACGCTGATCGGACTCTGGGAGGGCATCGTTCTCCTCCATTTTGTGCAAAAAATGCGTCGTTCTTGGGATCCCTATGTCGCATTTGGAGTCAGGCTGTTCGTCGATTTTCTCGTCACCGAGTCGGTGTCGAGACTGGTTCTGGTTTTGCTGTGGACCGTCATTGGCATGGTCGGGGCCGACATTGCGCCCGGCATCTGGGAAGACACTGGAATGCGAAGAATCTGGAGCCGATTTAGACGCGATTTGCGTTCAATTTCTCGTTCTGTGCCCTCTGTTGCGCTCTTTCCAAAGCCGCGCACTGTTCGCTTCTCACCATCGAGGACAACCTCAGTCGTGACCACTTCAGTCCGTTCTTCCACTCAAAGCACTCCTTCTTCTATACTTTCCGGCGCAACCCCACAACCAGTGGCCCTACAACCACCTCGCAGAAAATCCAGATGGCCAGGTGCGTTAGATTCCGAGACAGAAACCGATCGTGCATCAGTTCTGTCCAATGAGCAACCTTCCGAACCCTACACATTAACAACATTCCGCGGCCAAGAGGTTCCTATAGAAGATGACGACGACATGTACACTTCTTCCTCTTCTACAACTACAGAACGACCAGACGACATCATGATACCTGAAATCGAGGAGGAGCTAGAAGTAGAGCCGGTTCGCGTGGGCGATTCAGTGCCCACCAATCTTACTCCAAAAGCCCTTAGCATCATTCTACCTCCTACTCCTGCAGAATCAGGCGATGCAGACGACATACCCCATTTGCCACCTGACATAGAGGAACATGTAGTTGTTCCTCCTTCCGCCGACGTGCCCAATATCCCTGATCTTCCGGACACGGCCAACTTTCTAGACAATGAAGGTTGGGAGGATGTAAATGTCGAGGAGATACCCACACTCCCACTAAAGGCGGTCCCATTTAATGCTGATTACACCGCTCCCTCACCTGATGAGACCGTCAAAGCTACATCCTTAGGCAAGGCTCCTGCTAAAACTGAGCCAGCATTGCTTGACTCTCACAATGAGCCAGAACCATCGTCTGCAGCCGAGCAACAGCCTGAACCCGCAGCCGAACCGTCTCAAATCCACCCTGAACCGTCTAAAGTCCAGCCTGAGCCCGAATCTGCTAGTGCCCAGCCTGCCAATGCACAAACTCCTCCTCCAGCCTTCACAGAACTTTATCCCGACCAGGAAACACCCCTCAATGACGATGTGCAAACTTCAGGCGCAGAGGGAGCTGCCGAACCTTCTGCAGCAGAAGATCCTGCGATCTCCGCCACCGGCACAATAACGCCCAAATCACTCAGTCTCACTGAAGCAGCTGACCTTCGCAAACAAATTGCTGCCCTTGCTAAAGAGCGAGATGAATTGAGGAAAGCATCTGCTGAAGCAAAGCAGGACAAAGCTGCTGGTGTCAAAACATCATTTACAAAATCAAAAGAGGCAGAAGCCCTTCAGAAGAAGATTGATAAACTAAAGGAGCAGGCCGATCGCAGGTCTTTCTCCAGTACGTCCATCTATTGGCCTTAATCTCGATTCTTGACCGTCTATAGCTGACAACAAAGATCCAATTCTGACGAAAGTCGACGTTTCCTCACTAACCCCTGAAAAATCTCTGGACCACGTTGAAGAACGATTGTATCTACTTCTGGCGCCCGACTCGGAGGCGACTCACCTTGAGGTGACGACGGCCAGAGGAATAAAAGGCCGATCACAAAAAACCAAGATTCATACGGCAATGAAGGAGTATGTCTTTCACTTCCCAGTCTCTCTCTCTCTCTTATCACTGCCTAGCTACGGTATGGATGTCACAGATGACAAAACCAACCAGCGGATTATACGCATAACACTTCCAATCAACTCATGATTAACACGGATGGGTGGACGAACGGACTTGATTCATGTTGTCACTGTTGTTTTTTTAACCTACTTTGTGTAACGCTTCACCTCATTTCATTTATTCCTTTGTCGTTCAAACAAAATTGGATTCTATGTATGGGAAATTGTATTGATACAAATATTTACATTTCAGAGCACACACTTCTACAGTCATCTCGGCTGCGAGAAACCTCCTGTGGAGATACTTTCAGGTAAGGTACCCCCGCAGTCATTGACTGCAGTCTTGTTGGCAGTAAGCTCAATCACAACCTCGCCACCAACTCGGAATACATCGTAAAAGTCGAAATGACACCTGGATATTGAAGGCTGACCATTAACTGTGACACTCTTCACATAGGCAGCAACTCCTGCAGGGATGGGATTTTGGACAGATTTTGGATCGTAGTTGACAGTGGTGACAGTGGTACTAACGTTGAGGAACGAATTGTGAATGGTATATTTGGGAATGAAAGGAGAGAGCACAAGGAATTGCGTAGTAGAGGGCACTATTGAAGTAATGTTAGCCGGATAGCGTTGTAAATTGAATAATACCTGGATACAAGCCCAGCAAATGGAATGAAAGGACACTGGCCATTGCGGCTTGATCATCATTACCGGGCAGACCAGCAGGGGCTAAAAAATAATGTGAATTTGCGAGGTTGCGAGGCAAGAAACAACAACTCACTAATATCGAAATTTGTTAAAACGACTTCACGAACTCTATCAACCGACTGATTGTAATCAGTGTTGTTTCACCGAGCCTGATTGATACAAACTTTGGTCGGAGAATTAGCATAATGATATCCGATTGGCGTCTGAAAAGAAGGTTCATTGCCTGCGAGATAATAGCCAGCCTGATTTACTGTAAGCAGTCGATACTAATTCAAACAACGAATACTAACATCGAAGTAGTGGTCGAGTCGTTTCAAAAACGTGTCCTGACTATCTTTCAATGGCAGTTTTAGATAGTCGAGTTGCCACTCACATTACCACCCATAAGCTCAATGAGGTGAGCTGTGTCATGAGGGGCAAACCAAGAGTACTCCCAGGAACTTGATTCGTAGAACCCGACTGTGTTGTCATCTTGGAGAGAACAGTCCCTGTTTTGGTTGGTGTCATTCGGAGAACAGTCCACAGGGTCAGTGAAGGCGAAACTTCCATTCATAAATCTTTTCTGCGCAAATCCTGAAGTGGATGAATTCAGTCAATAGCTATCGGTCATGCCAAACCTTTGAAGCCGTCGCTGACAACTGCCGGATTCCAAACATTACGATAAAAGAGGGAACGATTGAAATATCTTTGCTCATCATCGGTTTTCCCGAGCAGCTGGGCAACTTGACGAATCCCAAAGTCTGAATTGATGAGAACCATCATGCATGCTTCATTCGTTTACGTGCCTTCAAAAGCATACTAGAATTTTGTGGGTCATAGCATAGATTGAAATGGTTGACTCACTTCCAAAGTCCTACTCCCTTCACGTGTTTGCCGTCCGGTGCTCGCTACGTCGAGTACCGCAAACGGAATATAGCCATACTGTCTGGCTATATCTCAGCGGATTCTGGAGTTGCTGTGTGGATACTTACTTGTAAACGTTGACTTGCCTCCCAAGGGTGTTCCATTCAGGAGGATTCAGATCACCGTCAGTCAGCTGAGCCGAATAGAGTTCGTCGAGGTTGATCCCTAATTGCACAGCCTCGTTATGATAATTGACAGCAAAATGAGCAACAATGACGTCGCCGCTGGAGCCTCCTTGGGTCCAACCAGGGAGATTGTTTGCGCGACACTCGGGCATCCAGCCGTTTTTGCGCCAGCCATCAATGTAGCTGTCAACGATCTGGGCAAATTCAACAGGAGAATGCAAAGTCATCAGAGGATAGAATGTGCGAAACTGCATATAAGTTAGTTTCATTAATATGGCAAAATGAGCAAACTTGCAGTATCCCAACTAGGGAGAGGTTAGTAACACGTCAGTTGGAAAAGATTATGACATGCCTGCAATAGAGGGAGTCGAAGTAGAAGGAAGTAGTATTCGCATACAATCCCTGCGTCTCCTGAGTAGCATTGTTCTAATGGAGAAGGTTAGCATGAAATAGCTAGCAAAGATGGGCCATACAGGAGTCAGGAACGTACGATACAAAGACGAGTACAACAGTTCCGTGACGTTGGCGGGTGTATTGGCGACGTCAATCTCAATCTTGTGCAACTTATCGTTCCAGAGGGCTTTGGTCTGGTTGAGGATAGTTTCAAACGACGCGGTTCCAACCTCAGTTTCCGCATTCTGGCATGCCTGATCTGCGGACACAAAGGAGACACCAACCCTTATGGTAATCGTTTCGGGGTCGCTAGCATACGAAAATAGAGCGCCCGACTGATAGACACCGCCAATGAGATTGAGACTGAGGTTTAGGTGTGTTTGACCAAGGCCCTTAGCATCAAGCCCAAAGGTATCTGCCGTCCAAACACCGTACTCATCAAGCTTTTGAGTGCCACCATTTAGCAAGTCGTAGCAAGCAAAGGCTTGATAGTGGTATTGTGAGGGTCCAAAGCTCGTGAAGGATGAGCGACTCCAACCTTCGGAGGGATGACATATTTACCTTGAGCCCCAAAGCCCTCCTATTTTGATTCTGCCTTGGTTAGGATCTATATCTAGCGTACCGCCGGCAAAAGACGCAGGAAGATCATTTGCGAGATCTAAAACAAAGTAGGGTTTGGACCCTTTCGGGAAGGTGAATCTTTCCAAACCCGCACGGCGCGTAGCAGTCGCTTCCATTTTTATGCTATTGTTCAGCGTCAAGGTAAAATAACCAGGTGAGGCGTCTATATGAAACAGCGAATAAGTTACAAACATCACAGGGAAGAACTAACCATCTGTATTCGGCATTCGCAGACGCTCGCGAGCAGCAAGACTAGTTGTGCATGTATCAAACCCATTTGGACACAGTAGAGGCATGATTTCGAAGTTTCCGTAGGTACCTTATGCAAATATAAGGTCCACTCGAAGTCGAAGATGAGGCACCCACCGAGTGAAGAACCTGTTCCACTGTCATGCAAGGGGCCGAGTCCGCGGACGGCTTGGGTAGGGTCTGTGATGTAACCTGCCGGGGGACATGACCGGAGTCAAGGATTATCGGTTTCAGCTTACCAGCTGGAGCATAACCAGTCATGTCAGTAGTAATTTTTGCCTTGGAAAGCGGTCGGAAGATGCAGCTAGAGCAACGTATTGATAGCTCACCATGCCAAACGGAATAGAGGCTCCCGGACTAGAGACAGACGTGATTTCAGAAATTTGAAACTCGCTCGACCTTACCAGACATCTCCAAAGTTATCTGCATGAAGATGATCAGCTATGAGGACCTGAGTTCAAACACGGACAGACCGGTTCCTATGAAAGGATTGACAAAGGTCGTATAATCTGGGTTTGTCTGATTGCCCGCAGCGCGTATTGCATTAGAGATCCTCTTTTGAACATCTGGAGAGGGCTGACTTGACACAGAAGAGACGAGAATTGCCAGAAGACTGAAAAAAGCAACAGAACCAGCCATAGCCACCTGCTTGAGGGGTACCTCGGAGAATCTTCAAAGATTGCTTTCATTTTTTATACCATTGCGAAAAAAACCGCGCTGGCACATGGTCGCGTCACCTCATGTTGTCGTGAGCGCGTCAGCTTCACCTGATGACCTCTGGTGACCTGCCATAGATAACGGGAGTAATTAGGCAAAGAATCAAGGCGACAGAGATTCTGGAACGAGAAAACTGGTCTCGAAGGTCATGTAACCTAAACCAAGTGACTTGAATCGTCAGTTGACAGCGACGAGCGAGACGGCTGAACAGGGGTTCGGTGCTTTCTTCTTGATTGCACCACGGGATACCGATTAAAAATGTGATACGATGCACTCAAGTCATACCCACAATTTTCAATCCAGAATGAGTAGTTTATCATAATCGAAGTGGATCACCCGATCTTAAATCGTATTTGACAAGCCGCGGTGGTAGAAATCGACACGTCCTCATCACGATGGAAGGTCGAAGAAGAGCTGGAAGTACCAATCCTGGTTGGCCATCTTTCTCGGGGGAACTGAGGTAAGGATACGCGCATAGTCTTGTGACCGATAGAAAATTTGAACAAGTCACGACTGTCAGCCACAGGTCTCTGCTTCCACTACCACCATGCGCTTCACAATTCTCAGAAGATTCTCTCATTTAATTCATAGAAGGACTAGATCTGAACCACTGGCAGCTCCAAGTAACATAGACCATT
>QLOY01020253.1:0-11968 GCA_003313965.1 Megacollybia marginata | reverse complement strand
TGTTTGGGTGTTGGATTGTGTGTGTGTTAGTGGGTGTTGGTGTTTCCCAGCCCATTTCGAGCACAGTCAGCCTGCCTCACACAGAGAGGTTCCTTTTCATCGATCAGCATTTTTCTCTGATCACAAAACAAACAATCATGGGAACCTCATTCAAGAAAAATCACTCCCAGCTATGAGTGTTTTCAATATGAAGCACTGATGAACAAAAAAGGATTCAACTTATGTTACACTCATACAGGAAGCAGTAATTATCCAGCCACTGGATGCACCAAATTCTGGCACAGAGTGGATGACCTGACAGGAACAACAATATTTGCATGGGGAGTAGACAAGAATCAGGGACAGGATTGAATTGAGAGGTGCATGTTACAGATGAAATATGTGTGGATAAATGACATGCAATGCAACACACCATGTTGTCTTAGCACAGCATAGAACACAAACTATGTAATACTAGAAATAAAGGCATTAGTGTTGAAATAAGAGGTCCTTCCTTCCAAAAATAAAATAAAAATACATCATGTGGTCCTAAATTTGGCCCAACAGTATTCTAAACCACTCCTCTAGATTGTCCTAGATTTGATTCAGGTTGAGTGAGTAACATCAGGAACCTTACACATTGCTTGCACAAGCTTGAAAGTTGGAAAGCTTAAAAGCTAGGTCCACTTTTCAAAAAAGCAAGTAAAATACTATTATGTAAAAAGTTTAAAAAGTTAAAAAGCTGCAAACAGTGAAAAATATTAATAAATTGAGACTACTGTACATATCATTGGATTCAATTTCATTATGCTGCTTTTCCAACTTTTTTTTTTTGTTTTTTCAAAGCAGTATAACACTTTTTTTGCTGTTTTGCTTTTTCACTTCCTACAAGAAAAAAAGCTCAGAAAGTGTGCAAGCAAAGTGTTAAAATACTGATGAAATCTAACCTGTTTGGCATTGTATTCTGCTGACATTGATGGTTCAACTAGTAGCATCCTGCATGGGTTTAACAATACAGCCTTCTGAAACAAAGCCAGACCATTAAGTGTGTTGTGACTGCAATGTGACTGGGTGCTGCTACAAAGGTATTCAGATCAAAGGAGACAGATGTCCATGTTGATAAAGAAGGGCTGAGAGATGAGGTTATGGATTCCTTCAGTGTTATAGGTACTCCAGAATCAGGATCTGTTGATGAATCATGCTCTTCTGAGGCATGTCAGTATTCATATGAAAGGCTGCTGACATTATAGGGCTCAAGGTTAATATACACACATGTTATTCTTATTGCCTTGGCTCCTGCAGCACACCAATCCCTTCATAGTAGAGGATTTTATATCAAATATAGCAAGGGAAGGTAGGGTTGGTGAGGTGACAATAACAGTATATTGTATCTAGCAAAGTATTCTGGCAGAAGACCAGATTACTAGAACCAGCAAAAAGACACTACATTCTCATCAAGAGCAATGAATATGGTATAAATAGATTGCAGCCACCTGTTCAAAGTGTTTGAAGATTGTAGCAGTAGCCTGGTTATCTGTAGTAGCAGTCTGGCTATCTATGCCACAGATGATATGATTAATCTGTAGAGAAAGGGGCAGAAAAAAGAAGTAACAGATAGGTGGCAATGCAAGCTGAGGAGGGAAAGAAATATAAAGGAATGGTGAGGCAGTCAGGTAAGCCTATTTATATTATGATGTTACTCAGTACACATGGGAATCTCAAATCTGAGCCATCTGGTCTATAAGCTCCATCACCTCTAAGAGCCTCAAGTGACTTTAGCAACCAGTCAATGCCCTACTGGTAGTACTATAAGGAGCCAACTTGAATTCACTCCACCAGTCCATGGTGCCACCCTCCAACTCTATGACTATCTGGTCTATCCCTTGTCAGACTGGTTTACAAAGAGGTCAGACTTAGAACTTAGAATTAGAGCTAAAAATATCCCTACCTGCCTGGTTTTCTATCTATTCAATCCTGCACTTCCTGCAGGTGCTACTTCCTCTAGCTTCCATCCTACATGGCCTGCAGCCTTGTACTTATGTATGTAGGGTTATTCATGTCCTAATTAGCTGTATGCAGAGGATAAGAAAATAAGCAGCTAAATCCAGCCACATCATAGCCTGGGTGATTAGTAAGTTATTTCAAAACATTATCAGTTTAGTTCTGTGTAGAATGATAAACAAGAATTGAACTTGTTCTAGTTATGAAGCTGAGATATTCACTTTGTCATACATGCTCTTGGCACATGCCCATTAGGCAAGCTGGCCAGCTGTAAATAGCTTACTAGCTTAAAATAGATTCTAAGCATTATGGCAAACCATGGCATGTGTCTAGATTAGGCAAGGACACATACAACTCCTAAATAGTGAAGACTCTTATAGTATGCATAGATAGTTATGGGCCAGTATACCTGTATACCAGCCCTAAACACCTATTATAGACCCTATAGACCAGCCCTAAAAACCTATATCCAGCCCTTTGAATGCCAGCTATAGACTCTATTGAATAGGTTTTTATGTGAATGCTGGTGAATGCTGGTGAATATGCTGTCTAGGTCAATCTGGAATTCACTCTGTGACTTCATAGACCATCCAAGCTTCAATTCAGTGAGAATATTTCTTGGTTAACCCACATTCCAACTGTATAGACCTGGCAGACCATCCAAGCCTTTGAGGACTTCAATATTCCAGATTTGAGGACTGATAGGTAGATTTAGTGAGAATATTATCAGTAGAATTATCAAGTACTTTTACACTTTTACACCTTTTCATTTCTTAATTAAATATTCTCACAGTATAGTAGACCTTTCATTCTACTGATAAATATTTTCACTAAATCTACCAATATATCAGATCTCAAATCTAGAATATTGAAGCCCTTGGAGGCTTGTCTTCCAGGTCTATAAAGTCAGAATACCATTCAAATGTGGGTCAACCTAGTGCTTTCATACTTACTGAGAAATATTCTCACTAAATTGAAGCCATCAAAGGCCTGAATAGTTTGCCAGAGTCAGAGCACCCAGCAGAGTGAATGCTAGGTTGACCCAGACATCAAACTGATGTTTAATTAGCATATTGACCAGTATTGACCAGTATTGACCAGCATTTATTGACCTGCATTCACTATCTATTGAATAGAAGTCTACAAAGATTGGATAGACCCATGGTCTATAACCATTGAATAGGTATTAAAGGCTGGTCTGTGTGTTGGATCTAGGTTTTTAGGGCTGGTCTATATAAGTATATAGATATGTGTTATTAGATATAAGGGTATACTGGACCATAGCTATTGAATATCAGCCTATGTACTATAAGAGTGCCTATTTAGGAGTTGTATGTGTCTATCTTTATTTTCATTATCAGCTTTTTATGAATAAAATGCAAATTATGCAATAATAAAAGCATATATAGCAAAATGAATATTACCATTAAAATTCTGCATCTGTTTATATAAAGAAGTTCATACTGAGTACATGGCATAATCTTTATACAAGTAGCAATTCTGTGGCATCTGAATTTACTATCCTGGGTGACACTGTTATTATTTCTTCAGCTTTCCAATGGTGTTGGTCTCATCTTCTCCAACCCTTGTGGACTCAGAGTTGCTATCAGGCAAGGCTCAAAGTCATCAAAAAGAACACACCAGTTGGAAGGGGGAAAAACTTGACCAAGGTGTTAGAGTACAGGTGAGTATTGTGGTCTTATCATAAAGCTCTACCCAAATCTATTAGGTGAAATATTGTCAGCAGCCATCCAAGCACTCATAAAAAGAACACAGTCTAAGTTTCTACATGTGTGCTGCTGACAGTGATTCTCAACAATTAGACCTATTAGATTCTGCAACAAAAATTATAGAAGAGAGATGATAGAGGAATATGCTCACCTGGACTCTGTCATGATGGGGCTTTCAACATTAGGTGTGCATATATTGATAAGCAATCTGTCTACTCACCTTCTCCTCCTATCCCCCTTTCCCACTAGGTTTATATCATCAGTGATGCCATCTTTTATAGCCTATCTTCTATCAGTGCAATCTCTGGCCCAGGTACTAGTGACAGACCCCCTTCCATCATCAATGACTCAGTGCACACTTTTTATAAGTATGATCTGCCCTTCAGCATGAAACAGGCAGAAGCACCTGATTACCAGCTCCTGTATTGGCTGTATCCTTGGCTGAGATGTGGTTGATTCAGATGAGCCCTCAAAAATTCACAAGCAATATATGCTCACTTCTGGTCACTTCTTTGCATCATATGCAGACCAGCTCAACCTATCTGATGAGAGATTGACAGTGTTTTGGTGTTTGCCAAAAATCATTAGAGAAATACAAGGGGCAACTTCCATTGTCATTATCTGCAGACTTAACTGCCCTAGTGGCTCAGATTCAAATCATCTGTTTTCAAAAGAACCCCCAATTGGGTCCTGTCTTCTTGACTATCAGATATTGTATGCCAAAATCTGATTGCTGGATCACTAGAGCTGTAAAGGCACTCTTATGATTTGAAAATCTTACATAATAGAACTGATGCTTTTAGGAACTCCACAAGGGACCTAGAATGATATGGTAGAAGTGAGAGAATCAATTAGTAGTATCCCTACTTATATACAGCTGTGTATAGCCTTATGACTCATCAGAAGCTAGAGCATATAGTGTAGAAGCTTGAGCATGTGGAAAGAAGCTGTTAAAAGAGATAGAGACAAGAGATAAGGAATGAAACAAGATAATGACATCAGGAAAAACTGTTTATCTGACTTAGATAAACTTGTATAGCCTATATCAACCTAAGTTAGCTCTAAGTCAACTTGAGTCAACTTGAGTCGACCTAGCTAACTTGAGGTCAGTTATTCTGAACTTCAGTCAACCTTGGGCACATTCAAATTAATGAAAGTATGCAGATCACCTGCTTACCTGCAGCATGGTTCTTATATAAATAGTGTATGCACTGGTAGGGCTGGTAAGTAAATGGGTAAACATCTTACTCATACTGTTAGGTTTGAGGTGTGCTTGTTAGGCTAGTGTTAGAGCAAGGCTTAAAGCAAAGTAACTAAGTACTTGAATTTATCAAGAAAAACTGGTTTTAACCTGAGACACTCCAGGTCACCCCAGGACATCTCAGGACATCTCAGGACATCCCAGGTCCACCTAGGTCATCTTAGGTCAGCCCAGGTCAATCCAGGTCATCTTAGGTCATCTCAGGTCAACTCTGGTCAGTCTCAGGTCAACTTATTGGTCAGCCCAGGTCAGCCCAAGTCATCTCAGGTCAACCTCTATAAACCTTAAAATACTTCAGTTCCTCAAGTCAGTCTCAGGTCAGTCTCAGGTTAGCCTGGATTGATTCAACTGACCCTGAGAGGGAGCCATGGTGGGTATTTTGACAAATCATGTCCATTTTGGTTACTCCACACCCACTTGGCAATCTCAAAATGATATAAAATAGCAAAATAAAATTTGATGATGTGGTCAAGTAGTAGAAAAAGATGAAGTCAGCTGAGTGGTGGAATAAATAGCAAATACTAAGTTAAACCATATAAGCCAGTTTGGTTTAGTGGTTAAGGTGTCTGAGTTAACAACTTAGTTAACTGAACAAGGTGAGTGGTTCAATTTTTGATAAAGGCACTAATTAAAATTATTTCTATTGCAGGCTATTATAGTTGCTATTACTTGATATATGTTTGTATACTATCAGCTTAAGTAGTATGCCATATCAACTTAATAGAGTAACCTAATTTTAAATATTTACCCTACTTAATCTAGATGACCTTGCTAACCTTAGGTTAACCTTGGACTGACCTTGGGCTGACCCTGAGATAATTGAACAAAAGCAACATACATCTATAGATCCATAAGTCCATGTAGGTTGATTCAGGTTGACTTTGCACAACCTCAATTTTCTGAGTTGACCTGGGCTGACCTGGGTTGGCTTTGGGTTGACCTAAGTTGACATGAGCTGACCTCAGTCAACTTGAGGTTGACCTAGGGCAAACCAATTTTTCCTGATGTTATCTCTGGTTTACTTACACAGTTTATATACCAATTACTTGGTCTGTGCATATTTAACTCAGCCTGCAGGGCTAGCTTCTATCTACTATAAACACTAAGATAACCTAGGAGTATATATAATATCTCTGTATCTTTCCTATTAGTTAATAGCATGTATTCCAGTATAATGTCAGTGTTTACATCAGACACGTGAGTGACACAGTGTTGTGACTATGAAGTTTCCAACACACCCCTCACTGAGTGTCTGTATATGAACACCATCTGTCAGTTTCCCAGAAGAGGACAAACTGAGCTTGTTTGAGGTGCGATTCAGTGTTCTACTATCTGACTGAAGAACATCAGAGGTGAACAACTGTAGAGACAAAGCTTTATATTGTTTATTCTTTTTATTCTTAGCAAAAGGTAATACCTAATTTCTTCCTGAGATAATACACATCCAAGATTCTTGATGAGTATATCAGCAATCTGATCTTTGGTCAGTACAGGCATCATTGAGACTCTTTTCAATTCTACTTGTCCTTGTATGAAATGAAAGTGTATGTTAATGTGCTTGGTTCGTTTATCAGTGACTGGATTAGAGGCTATGAATAGAGAGCCTTGATTGTCGCCTATTATTAGTGTTGTGTGATTAATGAACTTAAATCCAAGTTCATTGAACAAGTTCTAAACCCAAATAACTCGTTTATAACAATCACATAGAGCCATATATTCAGCTTCTGTGCTTGATAGCACTATAGTCATTTGTTTGTGAGAATTCTAAAAACTACCATATCTGCGATCTTAATGAAGTAACCAGTTTGCAATCTTCTATTATCCTCTTCTGATGCCCATTTTTAGTCAGCCTGGTATGTCTACCTCAGACTTGCTAGCTCTTCAGATTTGTCAGCTGGCCAAGTGGGAAGAAGATTTAGCCATGGCAGCAGAAGCCTTGAGAAAAGCTAGAATGGCTTTGAAGAAGGTAGATTTTTTTCTGATCAGAGCACAACCCAGGAACTTTGGTTCTGGTGAGAGATATGAATGAGCCATACTATTTTGGTCTATATCAGGTTGTGAGATATACAAAGGGAGGAAGTTATGTTTTAGCAGAGATGGATGGTCAGATAGAATGGCAGCATTCAGGTTGATTCCATATATCCAGTGAGGAGGGATGATGTTACACTAACTTACTGATATAGAAATTGAACTGGTTGGGACGTCATCAGATACTGATTTGACAGAAATTGAGGATTGGAAATTGCAGTCTGAATAGTGGAAGCAAGTATTTTCCACAAATGCAGATAACAGATACAGATACCAGCAATTTGTTTCTCAACTATTTCTTTAATTGCTCTACTATGTTTTGGTTACCACATCAAATCAAGAGCAGGCAGTCCAATGCCTATATGCCTTTGCTTTTCAAACCCTTAGTTGATCTAGAAGGTTTGGAAGACAACCATGTTTGTTAGAGGATGGAGGATGGATTTATGAGCCATATGGAGACAGGATTGGATGTGTCACTGTGATAGGATATTTCAGGGAATTTGTGAAGGTTCACATTGTTTGGGAGAACCAATGTGAATACCCTGATAAAAACTCTTCTACATTCATTGTTCTCAAATCCACATCAGCAAAATCAATGAAGCTGTCAGCACTATGCACTCTATCATATACCACACTAAATTCACCCTTAGTCTTGCCTTGCCAGGCAACACAGTACCTATTGGCTACTTGTGGATATTCAAAGGAGTCCCCTCCCTTACTAGTGTTGACATTGTCACCACCCACCAAAGATACAGTGGAGATCTCAATGTGGCAAAGGACATCCTGAAGTTTACCCTCTCAACATGCATGCCCATATTGAAGCCTTACCACAGATCTTGTCTCAAAAGCTAGTATTGGGAGATTGGTATGCTCACAGTCGATGTGGAATAAGGAGAGCAATGTATTAGCAATAAAAGAAAGGAAGGAGTAGTAAAAGATTTATGCCTCAGATGCACCCATTCATTTGTACATACTTCATTGAATCATACTTTTATCAGCTGTTCTCAATTCTTACCAATAACCCAGTAACTGGGGACAGTGAATTCAAAACCCCTGTGTGAATGTCAACTGATAAAATTGTTCATGGGTTCTCAGATAAGAACACTCAGTAGTCAGCTGAAGCACAAGACTTGTCTCTGCAACTGACTTGGGTAAATTCAGTCTAGGCCTAGGCCAGAATAGGCCAGAGTTCTATATGTGTAAACTCATGACCAATCAATATTGTATAATATTTGTAAGTATTTCTATGGTGCTGTTCACTTAGTCACCACTAAATAGTGACAAATAAAAATGCTTGCTCAGGAACCACTTTTTCTCTTATTCCTTTAAAGAAAATATGTATATATGTAATAAAAATAAAGCCTCTAAACAGATTTCTCATTAGTTCAAAACTGTTGACAGGCCAACCACCAAGCAAGGACCAGACATAAAAGATCTAGTGAGTAATACACAGTTAACGAGTGCTCCAGTGCAAGAAAAAGCAACTCTTCATTACCTAGTGAGTAATACACAGTTAATGAGCTAAGTAATGTGTCAAGAAAAGAAAGAACAAAAGAAGAAACACAAACTGCTCCAGTGTAAGAAAAAGCAACTGGAGAAGTGATGTGTGATGAAGTGACTATATAGCATGACAGTCATGTGTACTAGCTGTCCTTGCAAATGTCTAAGTCCCACTGCAACACACCTCCTCAAGGATAACAAGGATGGGGAGTCGCAAGTGGAATGTATGGCCTAGAGTATTTGATTTAGTTAAGTTTGGTGAGTCCCAATGATGACGAATGTTTCAAATGGGTCAGATGGGGAAGAGGTTTGGTAAATATGTCAGCAGTCATATCCTCGATTGAGATCCAATTGATGCATATGGTACCCTCTGATACATGAAGTGGTATCGTAGATCAATGTGCTTGGCATGGTTGGAGATGACATCAGACTTTGTCATATCAATTGCACTGTTATTATCAGACAAAAGGCAAAATAGTTGAGGGATAGGTAAGTCAACAATCAGAGAAAACACACAGATCTATAGGAATTCCTTAGTGGTGTGTGTTATAGCCATATATTCAGCCTCTGTTGATGATAAGGCCATGGCTTTCTGCTTGGAGCTCAACCAAGAAACTAGGCCCAAATGGAGGAAGAACACATAACCAGAAATACTCCAACAGTCATCCTGATGTGTAGCCCAATTTGCATCAGAGAATGCAATGCTATCTGAGAAACCCCATCACTATATACCAACACCCAGTCTCTAGTAGCGGAGCACCCCCTTAGCTGCCAGCAAGGTGGAATGAGAAGGTGATGCACTCCATTGAGCTAAGGCAACCACTGCATAAGCAATATCAGGATGGGTCCAGGAGGCCAGGTAGAGCAGGGACCCAATGATACTCTGGTATGCCTTAGTAAGACTGGTGTTTGTCGGAAAAATCTGAATGGCCTTATAAGACCGACGGCATTATGTGTCCCTTACTCACATAAGACTTTGTAAGGTTCCTAAAGAACCCTCATAGTAGTCAAGTGAGCTTTAATAAACAGATACATATGGTGCAACAGTAGTGCGTCAGTAAATTACCTAATGCTTGTTGGCACATCTTGGGTTCGACTCTCACTTCTGTGGACAAATTTCCCCAAGGGTTATTGAATATATTTTAATTTCTATTAGAGTCTGTCTTGTAAGAAGGCCCTTCTATTATAAGAGCACCGTTGTATCAACATCTATGATAAGATAACTTGTCTGCCATAAGGTCTTATAAAGCAGCCTGGGCCTTATGGCCTTATAAGGCATCATGAGTGCTTATATTGCACTTGGAGAAATTTCCGACATTGTTAATCTTTGATCAGTGTTATTAATCTTCAGGAGTGCATTTGGAGGAACGACTGTATCTTGGGGCAATTTCGACTTCAGAGGCACATCCTGGGGTTTTATGTTGATTAGATTGTTGGCCGACAGGAGTTCCTCAATGAACAGATGTTGCAATAGTGTTAGGACTCCATGGATTCAATCATAATTGAAAGAAACCCCTAGGAACAACTGTAAAGGACCCAAATCATTGATAGTAAAGTGCTGGTTTAGATACCTCATGAACCAATCATAGAGTGGCTGGGAGTTTGTAGCAGAGCACCCATCATCAATGTGGATAGGGAGAAGCATCCAAAGAGGAGATCCGTCAGTAGGCATTGGTACAGAGGGATGTAGAGACGAGAAAGAGCATTTGGATTGACATACAGATGAATTGGTTGAGAAGCTACCACCAGGGTTGGTACTGTAGTGTTGTTAGGATGAAAAGGTACTGTAATGCTGTGATTGGTAGGCATTAGAACTGGTGGTGCTGTAAGATTTCGTTCTGGTAAGTGGTATTGACCCCTTCCTGATGGTGTCTGTACAGTGGAGTGCATGCATGTAGGGAGAGAAGGTCGAGAATGTTGTGGTAATCTGGACAAAGGGCATTCAGCCATTTGTTGGAGTGTGAGATATGGAGGTGTTTCTCGAATGGGAATTGAGTGCTCTGGTCTAGAGTGGATAGAATGGGAAAGCCACACTTCTGATGGAGATGGTAATGGAGGAAGTGGGCAGTTGTGTACTAAAGAATCCCATGCAAAAAGTGTTGTGTTGTCATGGATAGGTCATGGCAGTCATCAGTTGCTCTGCTGGATCCAATTGAGTAAGTGAATCTATAAAATAATAACATGGAAGTGTGTTAACATTATAAAAAGGAGATGGTTGATTATCAGAAGAAGAGTAAGTAATTTGCATGTTTGAACAACTTTGTTCATGTGTTGATCAGGAGGAAACTATTCTAGATGTGTTGTTTTGATGGTCTTTGCATGAAGTGGAAGAAAAAAGGTTTGAGATAATAGAAGTAATACCAGAGTTTTTAAAAGAAGTTGTGGTACATGCCAAAAAATCATCAAGAGCAGAAATTGCCAGCTCTCTAGCTGGACCTAGACCTGGAATGCAGGAAGCTACAGTATCAGAACAGTTCAGGTAAGAGGCAATCATCTTGGACATTGTGTCTGCAGAAGCAGAATGCATGTTTGCAAATGAAAATAAGTGAACATTGGCAGTAATGGCAAGTCTTTAAAATATGCCCATAACCTGTTGATAGGCCAACCACCAAGCAGGGACTGGGAAAAACAGACAGAAAAGATCTAGTGAGTTAATGAGTGCTCCAGTGCAAGAAAAAGCAGCTCTTCATTACCTAGCAAGTAATACACAGTTAATGAGCTAAGTAATGTGTCAAGAAAAGAAAGAACAAAAGAAGAGACACAAACCGCTCCAGTGCAAGAAAAAGCAACTGGAGGAGGGATGTGTGACAAAGTGACTATATAGTATGACAGTCACATGTACTAGTCATCTTTGTAAATGTCTAAGTCCCATTACAACTGAGATAAAAATTAGATGATACTGATGATTTGATGCTTTCTATATATAGTAATGTCACATGATCTCTACACTACATCAGAGTTGAAAATCTTTGCAAGTGTCTCCAGTACATGCTGGTGAGACTTGTACTTCTTAGAGCTGAAATCCCTGACCTTCTTTTGGGCCTCTTGAGTATTCATCCCATTTTTATATGCCACCATCCATCAGTACATCCTGTGCTGCCATTGGTGAATTGTCTGAATGGATACTGATTCTAATGCCTAAGGCATATTCTCCTTGAGTGTTTCAAAGGAGTAGTCATGTTCCCAGAGGTATTGATTGACTGAACCCCAAAAGAACTTGATAAAATTGAGCTCACAGTGAAAAGATGCATATGTGACTGTGTTCCTCAATCACTTCTTGAACAAGAGATATCTGAGCCCAGAAGTCAGGTTGAAGGTCACACACTTGCAGCAACAAGCAACTGCATCAGGATTGCACTTCTCCCAGCACTTGCCACAAAGACCCAAAATGAGGAGACCATGCTCAAAAAGCACATGTTTCATTCCTTTTGGCTTATCAGGAAATTCAGCATGGTCATGCGGAAAGATC
>QLOY01020242.1:0-14049 GCA_003313965.1 Megacollybia marginata | reverse complement strand
CGCCGAACGAGATCCCGGGCCAATTCACTGCGACGGTATCAAAATCCGGGATTCCACGAGCGCATCCAGCCCTAATGGACAGATGAGTAGGTAAGGCACTATGCGGGCGTTTCCGAAGCTTCCGTGACCAGATTGGTAAGAGCATATCGACATAGAGCAACCTAAGCAGCTAAGAGATCAACCCTGCGAGGCTGCAAGCATCATTATTAATACATTATTGGCCATAAAATCAGCAACCTTAGAATGATATCCAGTCATTGTATCGAAGCTGAAGCCGTCAGCACAGGAATTAGTGCCGACCGACATGATACATCGTGAGCGTGCTCCAAAAAGTTCAGGTCACGAGGGTCACGAGTCACGTTTTCGGTTACGGTCGCGTTTTGCCTTTCCCATCACTCAAGGCAGAGTAGGCGCTATGCTTTTATGACAATGATGATAAATTTGCTTACCAGCTTTCAGAATCTGACATTATTTAGTTCATTTGACACCTAAACTTGCTCAAAATGAACGACACCGTCGACACGTCCTCCACGCCAGATTCCGAGCCAGACACCAGAATGTTACACCTACTGCGCACGAATGAGCCTCCCTCTGACGAAGACGCTAGCTATTTTAGGCTGGCACTAGCTGACGAGCTTGATAAGCTCGTTGACATTGATGCGCGTCTTGAAAAGAACCGGCAGGAATATGACGGCTTGTTACGCCAACGTGCAGCAATTCGCCATAAGGCTGACAGTTACGGAATAACCCTACATCCAATCCGCCGTGTTCCTGCGGATGTCCTTCTGAACATTTTCCTTCTTTGCATAAACGAAGAGAGCTCACTGGATCCAAAAGGAACCATGTGGGTTATTCCTCGAGTTTCGAGGGCATGGCGCACAGTGGCACTGTCTTTTCCAAGATTGTGGGCCAACATACGCATTCCTGTTTCTGTCTTTACCTCTCCCGATGCATTCCGAATCCCTAATTCACTTTTTCTTCTGGCAGTACAACTGAATCGGTCAGGTACCCACCCGTTATCTGTTACCATAGATTTGGGCTCCAGGTCTCTTCCGCAAAGCTTCTACATGTTCCCAGCTCTTGCTGCAACCTCAGAACGCTGGAAAAGGCTCGTTGTTCGCCTCCCCTTGCAGTCATACGAAGTCTTGTCAACGTACATCACGTCACTTCCTCTCCTCACAGAGGCTCATGTCCAAGTGACGCCTGACTGGGATAAGGACGAGCACACTGATGGGATGATACTCGTTAAAACAATCAAACATTCCCCTTTTTCCAAAATATTCAAGTCGTGTCTAAACCTAAAAACAATTCACATTCACCCTCGTTACCTTTCAGTTTTGGAGCTCCCCTTTTCGAACATTGAAACTTTTATTGACACTGGGAATGGCTCCTCTACAGCTGATTGTATAGCGGCTTTACGATTGCTCCCTCGTCTCCGCGTTTTTAGAACAAAACGGACCGGGGAGGAACCTGCAGTGGTTGAGCTGCTCAAACTTCCTTATCTCGAGAACTTGAGCATTCAAGGTAGCCTCCGAATACTCGACTTCCTCATCGCACCATCGCTGAAAAACCTACATCTTGACACTGATAATAATGACTGGTTCACGCTCACGCTGAATCAAGTCTGTGGGGAACGTCTGTTCGCATTTCTTCACCTGCGTTCCAGATGCAAGATAAACTGTCTCGCATTGGCGGATGAGCTATCTGAAGCGGAATGTATCCAGATTTTAGAAGGGATTCCGACCCTGGAAGTGTTGACCTTGGATTGTCCTACATTAACTGACCAGTTTGTCGAGCGGCTCACGGCTGATAATGGCCATGCGCTTTTACCATTGTTGAAGACCCTTGAGCTCAAGGACACAGGGCCTTTTCCTGGGATAGATCGTTTGAAGGAGGCTCGACCAGGGCTCGTTTCGATAATTAATTAAGTGTTGATACAATTTACATAGCAGCCCATTCGATCGTATTCCGCAGTCAATTGTGCGCCATGCCTACATTCTTCATCGCTGGTAGTCACACGAAATGAAAATTTGCCACCAGATCTCAGATAGGTATTGGAACGTTCAGTACTTAAGACAAATTCCGGGTGTCGCAAGACCTCCGAATGTAAGGTATGGTGTTCAGCACGTTATGCTAGGAGACGGGAACAAATCGACACAAACACGAAGCTTTCGTCAAAACCGGCACTCCAACGGATACGGGACGACTACTTAATAGCTTGAATCTTGCACTCATACAACATGTTTCAAAGCTCGGTTTTTGGATTTGAATCGAGAAGGGGTTTGACTTCCTCGATATCAGTATCAATCTTCATTCCGAGTCTTTTGAAATCGTGAGGAATCGACTCATCGAAACGGTTTGAGTTCAAACCACATGCTGTTAATTTCATGTCGAGTCGACTCTATTCAACTTTGGACTTGCTGTGAACTAATTCGCTGTTGAATGCGGACTTCCATCAGTGCCAGCTTACGATCAGAGCTGTTTCCCCATGATTTTATGTATTTTTCTTGCGCTTGCTATCGCCGACTTGAGCAAAGAATACAGTTATATACAGTATTCCGTATCGCTATATTCGTAGATCATACATTAAATTTCACGCAGGCTCTTTTTCATTAATCATAACCTCCTCACTCTCAGATCTCATCCTCCGCCCCCCACTTCGCAAAATCAAAGCTGTACGGATATCTACGATCGAGATACTTCATCGCGAGCGCACTTAGAGCACAAGCGAAGCAAAACGCACTGGTCACAGATAGACCCATTGTGTATCTCGGAGCATCACCAGATGGCCATAAATAAGATCCGTAGATTGAAGCCAAATTGGCCACTGTGACATATGGTCATCTCGAATTGACTGTAATACAAAATAAAGACATACCCATGTTCACAAATGCCTGAACGACAGCCCTTTTCTCGTTCGGATATGATACAATGTTTGGCACCCAAGCGAGTACAATTGGAAGGGCACTCCATGTTCCACCCAAGCCGAAGCTAATCAGACCAATAAAGACTCGGAGTAGCAATCCATGTAGCCGCACGTACCAAAGAAAGACATA
Organism: Megacollybia marginata; assembly: GCA_003313965.1. NCBI lineage: Eukaryota > Fungi > Basidiomycota > Agaricomycetes > Agaricales > Porotheleaceae > Megacollybia > Megacollybia marginata. The sequence goes on along the minus strand of QLOY01020242.1, from coordinate 10,993 downwards.
TTGTGCTGTTTGGTTTGATATTCCGATGGACAAAGCGTACATGAGGCCGGCCAAGCAGGCGGGAGCCACAATGTGGTAACCTCGTTCCTTGAATCGATCCGAAGAGTAAGCATTTGATAACTACAAACCAGCATATCAGTTCTGAAGAGTTTATTGCCCGTATAATACCAAATCACCTCGAGCACTAAGGATACAGCATAAATCTGCAAGTCACGTCAGTCATCGAACATTGTTAGGACTAAACATCTACGGGGATGGTCATGAACTGCGCTTTATTGCCAGTAAAACCAAGATTCTCGGTCAAAGTCGGCAGAAAATATGTGATAGTACCTGGGTAGCAGTTAGTTGACCTCATCTAAGAAGACATCTCATCCCGATTCCCTTACCAGCCGCAGTAACCATCATAGTCATGAACGTAAAGAGATATGTCCTCCAGTCCGAAAGTGTAGCCATAATACTCTTCCACGGTTTCATCTTCTGCTGAACAGACCCAACATGATCTGCCTTGATCCTCGCAGTTGCAAGGCCTCTTTCTTCCTTCGTGAGCCATTTCGTATTGGCTGGCCAATCAGGCAGGATAAAGATAAAGACGATACTCAAGAACATCGTAAGCGATCCTTCAACTGTATGGTGAAGTCAGTATGATTGTCCAGAGAGATACAAATCTCTTTACTGATAAACAACCAACGCCATCCGCGTATTCCTCGCGCGCCTTCCAAACCGGTGATAACTCCACCAGCGATCAGTCCTCCTGACGCGTCTATTCAGAAGGTGATCATTTCGTTCAAACGCACATACCAAAAGCACCACTAAGCATGGAAGCGGAGAAGAAATATGCCACTCTTCTAGCCAGCTCTGCCTTCCGGTACCAACTGGAGAGCAGGAAAAGCTATTGGAAACGCAATCAAGTCTTGCCTGCATCACTGTGCTGAAATGACGACGTACGACTCCGCAGAAGAAACCAGATCTGGACCAGTAGTAATCAGCATTAGAGTGGATGAGGACTCACTCCACAAATCCCAAGACGAAGCGAATCCCAAACAGGGCTTCTTTGGTCTCGACTAGACACATTAAAGTGGCTATGAGGCCCCAGAGAAGAGTGATTCCAGGAAGGTAGAGGGACGGCCGTACTCGAGCTGAAGGCAATTGTCAAGCATTTAGAGTGGACGGTCAATGACACTTGCTCAAAACCAAGTTGGATGGAACTCCACCCAGCAAGTAAGCTGGGAAGAATACGAGACTATATTCCAGTGTGAGAATTTGCTGCAATAAAAACGCCTCACTCACAGAGCGACAGAGTAGTCGGATGAAGAAAGTTTGAGATCCTCCTGCATACCACCAACTTTTGCATTCCCGATCTGGAGAACATTAGACTTGGACTACGAAGAAATTAAAGAGGAATAGGCTTACATTCTGTCTGTCCAAGTAGTTCAACATGTAGAGAACCGTCACGCAGGTGAACATATGGAGATCAATTTTCCTGACCATTCTTCTTTCTTCGAGGCATCCAGGAACATAAACTCTCCTTTCTCCGTCGACATAATAGACCACATCAGCATGATTATTGCCAGGCTTTCCGTGCTCAATGCGAACATCTGTCGTTCCAAACTTTTCCGCGTCCTCGGGCGAGGTCGAGCGCTGAGCTGGTTGGGACATGAAGGCTCTCGGAAAGGACTTCTGTCGATGTCAGTGAACCAACAATGTTCAGAACGTACGTCAAGTGACCCGTGTTATCGGACCACTGGGCCACAGTTAGCTGATAGCAGCAAAAACGTTCTACCAGCGACTGGAGGGTAAATTTAGACCGCTAACGTTGCAAAAGCGGAATTTACATCAGATCCTACTGTATACTTAGTCCTCTCTCACCCTTTCCCTAACAAACGTGGGTAGAGAATGCAAGAGGGACTGAAATTTTCCTCTTCGCTACCCATCGACGTGTATTCAGCAGAGACGGGTGGTTACTGTATATGGATTCATGAAGCGATAGTGTTAAACGTCGATCAGTGGTAGAGCACTGGACTGAGACGATGGAGAGGAAGAGACGGCGTATAAGGAAGCATAGCGCAAGTTGGTCCGATGCATTTAAGTCGGTGGTGAAAGCTTCGTGGCGTTTGGAGGCAGGAGGAAGAGGAAATAAAAAAATAGTCTACCTGTTATGGAGATTAGAAAGGTCAGATGAGAAGGGATACCTACCTATGTGAGTATGCGGTTAAGTAAGCACAATCCCATGCTTTGCTTCGAATTTGAGAGCAAACCTGTGTGTGTGACTAAGATGCAAAGGTTAGTAAATGAAATAGAGGACGCTGATGAACCAATCGAGCGAGACCCCATGATCGTTTCCAAACGCGAAACCCTATTCGAACGAGTCCGTCCGAGTCATAACCTTCATCCCTTCTCGGGACGCACTGGTAGAAGTAGGAACGCTGCTTGCGCTGGAGCTTGGCCTCCACTTCGGAACGAATCGTGATGTATGAAGTAAGACGAGCGGGTAGTGGGGTTGTTCCATAAGTTCTTCGCTGTCACCAGAGACTGTTAATCACCAGCGTCGGGTGCCGCATCATACCGTCACGGTCGCCATCAGAACCAGCTCCTCACCATCTATTGCTGACCTGACGACCGCTGGGTATTTGCAGACATATCGTGAACTAAACCGCGACGCACAGGTTAGAACAATAAGTAGAGGAGAAGGCTGACAAACCAACTGAATTATCACAACGTCGAAGAGCCCATAATAACTGAGCCCTCTCGTCACAAGCGTCAATCAACGTGGCGGGGGAGAAGGTTATGTGTAGCACGGACAGACTTGGAGATAAACAGCCTGCCTCAATTTCGTCGATGTGAGAGGACAGTCGACAGATACGACTTTGTCGTCTTCGTTTGAGCCGAGGAAGGAGAATGTCCAAAGGGAATGACGAAAAGCTTGAAATACTATCTCTATCGAAATCTTGCTGATAACGCAACTGCGGTTTCGGACTCGTGTCCACCTGCAAGGCAAGCAGAAGATGGGTGGTGCTAACCAAACACAGCGGTAGAGTCCACGAGAACTAGGCTTACGAATTGAGCGATACCTGAAGAATAAAATTTCTAGCGGGTAGCGAATTCGGTGTTATTGAGGCGAGAAAATCAATAACGGGCTATCGAGCCGAGTTAGGCCAGGGATTCCTTTGAGAGCAGCTTTCTGACCATGAATAAACAATAATTCTGTGCATTATTGTGGAATTCTCTATTAGTTAGCGGTGATCGATGATCTTGCGGTGATATGGTGAAAGTCATAGTTGGGAGACCTGGTCTAACGTCAGTAAATGTGGGCATGATATCACGTACGAACGGAGAGGCAAATCGGTTGAGGTAGAGTGGAGAAATATGGCGCACGGACGGGCGAGTGACGAAGCTCGAAGGCACCCAATAAAGCGGCTAAGCCTCCAGGCAATGCACTAGCTAAGCTTACGATGGTGCAGGTATGCTCCCAAATATGAGCTAACACCGCTTCACATTGATGTTTCGGGGATACGAGTAGCATGATAGCTCCACCCAACGAGATCCCGGGCCAATTCACTGCGACGGTATCAAAATCCGGGATTCCACGAGCGCATCCAGCCCTAATGGACAGGTGAGTATGTATACCGGTAAGGCATTATGCAGCCGTTTCCGTAGCTTCCGTGGCCAGATTGGAGGATATCGACATAGAGCAGCGGCAGCGGCAGCCGAGAAGAGACCAACCCTGCGAGGCTGCAAGCATCATTATTATTACATTATTGGTCGTAAGTCAGCAAGGTCCTTAGAAAGATATCCAGTCATTGAATCGAAGTTGAAGCCGTCAGCACAGGAATTGCCTACCGACGTGAGCGTGCTCCAAACTTGAAAAGTTCAGGTCACGTTTCGGTCACGGTCGCGTTTTGCCTTTGGCCCATCACTCAAGGCAGAGTAGGCGCTATGCTTTTATGACAATGACGATAAATTTGCTTACCAGTTTTCAGAAGCTGACATTCCTTAATCCATTTAACCCTAAAATTGCTCAAAATGAACGACACCTCCTCCACGCCACTGGCAGATTCCGAGCCAGACACCAGAATGTCACACCTATTGCGCACGAACGAGCCTCCCTCTGACGAAGACGCTAGCTATCTCAGGCTGGCATTGGCTGACGAGCTCGAGAAGCTCGCTGACATTGGCGCGCGTCTCGAAACGAATCGACAGGAATATGTCGACTTGTTACGCCAACGTGCAGCAATTCGCCATAAGGCTGACAGTTACGGAATAACCCTACATCCAATTCGCCGTGTTCCTGCGGATGTCCTTCTCAACATTTTTCTTCTTTGCATAAACGAAACAATTGATGCATTCAATGAAGAGAGCTCACTGGATCCAAAAGGAACCATATGGGCTATTCCTCGAGTTTCGAGGGCATGGCGCACAGTGGCACTGTCTTTTCCAAGACTGTGGGCCAACATACGCATTCCTGCTTCTGCCTTTACTTCTCCCGATGTATTCCGAATCCCCAATTCACCTTTTCTTCTGGCAGTACAATTGAATCGGTCAGGTACCCACCCGTTGTCTGTTTCTGTTACCATAGATCTTTTGGGCCCCGAGTCTCTTGAACAAAGCTTCTACATGCTCCAAACTCTTGCTGCAACCTCGGAACGCTGGAGAAGGCTCTATGTTCGACTCCCCTTGTGGTCATACGAAGCCTTGTCGACGTACATCACGTCACTCCCTCTCCTCACAGAGGCTCATGTCCAAGTGACGTCTGGGGACGAAGGCGAGCACACTGATGGGGTAATGCTCGTTAACTCAATCAAACACTCCCATTGTTCCAAAATATTCAAGTCGTGTCTAAACCTAAACACAATTCACATTCACCCTCGTTACCTTTCAGTTATGGAACTCCCCTTTTCGAACATTGAAACTTTTATTGACACTGGGAATGGCTCCTCTATAGCTGATTGTATAGCAGCTTTACGATTGCTCCCTCGTCTCCGCGTTTTTAGAACACAACGAAACGGGGAGGAACCTGAAGTGGTTGAGCTGATCAAACTTCCTTATCTCGAGAACCTGAGCATTCGAGGCAGCCTCCGAATACTCGACTTCCTCATCACACCATCGCTGAAGAACCTACAGCTTGACACTGATAATAACTGGTTCACGCTGAATCAAGTCTGTGTGGAACCTCTGCTCGCATTTCTTCACCTGCGTTCCGGATGCAAGATAAACTGTCTCTCGTTGGTGGATGAGCTATCTGATACGGAATGTATCCAGATTTTAGAAGAGATTCCGACGCTGGAGGTGTTGGCTTTGGATTGTCCTAGGGAATCAACTGGCCGGTTTCTCGGGCGGCTCACGGCGCCGGCGGATGATAGCCATGCGCTTTTACCATTGCTAAAGACCCTTGAACTTAAAGAGCGCATGCAAGGGCCTTTTCCCGGGGTAGATCGTTTGAAGGAGGCTCGAGCAGGGCTCGTTTTGATAATTAATTAGGTGTTGATACAATTCACATAGCAGTCCATTCGATCGAGTTCCGCAGCCAATTGTGCGCCATGCCTACATTCTTCATCGCTGGTAGTCACATAAAATCAAATTTTGCCACCAGATCTCAGATAGGTATTGGAACGTTCAGTACTTAAGACAAATTCCGGGTGTCGCAAGCCTCCGGTGTTCAGCACGTTATGCCAGGAGATGGGAACAAATCGACACAAGCACGAAGCTTTCGTCGTGGAAACGGCTCTGATCGTAAGCTGGCATTGATGGATATCTCTCTCGCGTTCAACAGCGAATTAGCTCACAGCAAGTTCAAAGTTGAATGGATTGGACTCGGACATGAAGTTAAGAGCATGTGATTTGACCTCAAACCGTTTCGTTGAGTCGATTACTCACGATTTCAAAAGACTCTGAATGAAGATTGATACTGGTATCGAGGAATTCAAACCCCTTCTCGATTCAAATTTAGAAGCCGAGCTTTGAAACATGTTGTATGAGTGCAAGATTCAAGCTATCGGTCGTCCCGTATCCGTTGGAGTGCCGGTTTCCCATGATTTTAGGTATTTTTCTTTTGCTTGCCATCGCTGACTTCAGCAAAGAATACAGTCGGTTGTATTTCCGTATCGTTATAATCGTAGATCATACATTAAATTTCATGCAGGCTCTTTTTCATCAATGATAACCTCTTCACTCTCATCCTCCGCCCCCCACTTCGCAAAATCAAAGCTGTACGGATACTTTCGGTCGAGATACTTCATCGCGAGTGCGCTCAGAGCACAAGCGAAGCAAAACGCACTGGTCACAGATAGACCCACTGTGTATCTCGGAGCATCACCAGATGGCCATAAATAAGATCCGTAGATTGAAGCTAAATTGGCCACTGCGACAATATGTTCATCTCTAATTAATCGTAATAAAAAACGAAGACATACCCATGTTCACAAATGCCTGAACAACAGCCCTTTTCTCGTTCGGATATGATACAATGTTTGGCACCCAAGCGAGTACAATTGGAAGGGCACTCCATGTTCCACCCAAACCGAAGCTAAACATCAGTAGAGAGCAGCAATCCATATAGCCGAACGTACCAAAGAAAGACATACTGCGCTGTTTGGTTTGATATTCCGATGGACAAAGCGTACATGAGGCCGGCTAAGCAGGCAGGAGCCATAATATGATAACATCGTTCCTTGAAACGATCCGAAGAGTAGGCAATCGATAACTACAAACCAGCATATCAGTTCTGAAGAGTTTATTTGCCTGTATAATACCAAATCACCTCGAGAACTAATGATACAGCATAAACCTGCAAATCACGTCAGTCACGGAGAATTGTTAGAAAGAAAAAAACTTACAGGGACAGTCATGAACTGCGCTTTATTGCCAGTAAAACCGAGATTTTCAGTCAAAGTCGGCACAAAATATGTGATAGTACCTCGTAGCAGTTAATGAACCTCATTTGAAGACATCTGGTCACTTACCAGCCCCAACAATCATCATATACATGAACGTAAAGAGATATGTCCTCCAGTCCGAAAGTGCAGCCAGAATACTCTTCCACGGTTTCATCTTCTGCTGAACAGACCCAACATGATCCGCTTTGATCCTCGCAGCTGCAAGACCTTTTTCTTCCTTCGTGAGCCATTTTGTATTGGCTGGCCAATTAGGCAGGATAAAGATAAAGATAATACTGAAGAACATTGTAAGCGCTCCTTCAACTGTATGGTGAAAAGATCAGCACGATTGTCCGGAGAAGTACGATTTACTTTACTGATAAACAACCAACGCCATCCGCGTATTCCTTGTGCGCCTTCCAACCCGGTGATAACTCCACCAGCGAGCAGTCCCCCTGATGCGTTCATTCAGAACTTAGAAGGTGATCATTTCGTTCAAAAACGCACATACCAAAAGCACCACTAAGGATGGCAGCGGAATAGAAATATGCCATTCTTGTAGCTAGTTCTGCTTTTCGGTACCAACTAGAAAGCAGGAAAAGCTGTCGAAAACGCAGTTAGGTCTCGTCTCCGTCACTGCGCTAAAATGACGACGTACGACTCCACAGAAGAAACCAGATCTGGATGGGTAGTAATCAGTATTAGAAACCAAATGATTAGATGGCGACTCGCTCCACAAATCCCAATACAAAGCGAATTCCAATCAGACCTTCTTTGGTCTCGACCCGGCACATCAAAGTGGCGATGAGACCCCAGAGAAGAGTGATTCCAGGAAGATAGAGGGATGGCCGTACTCGAGCTGAAAGCAGTTATGAGGTATTTAGAGTCGACAGTCAATATCACTTGCCCAAAACCAAATTGGATGGAATTTCACCCAACAAATAAGCCGGGAAGAATACGAGACTATACTCCAGTTTGAGAATCTGCTTCAAAAGAAACATCTCACTCACAGAGCGACAGAGTAGTCGGACGAAGAAAGTTTGAGATCCTCCTGCATACCACCAACTTTTGCATTTCCGATCTGGAGAACATTAGACTTGGGCCTACGAAGTAAAGAAGAGTAGGCTTACGTTCTGCCTGTCCAAGTAATTCAACAGGTAGAGAACCGTCACGCAGGTGAACATATGGAGATCAATTTTCCTAACCATTCTTCTCTCTTCGGGGCTTCCAGGAACATACACTCTTCTTTCTCCGTCGACATAATAGACCACATCAGTGTTATGATTATTGCCAAGCTTTCCATGCTCAATGCGAACATCTGCCGTTCCAAACTTTTCTGCGTCGTCACTGGGAGAGGTGGAGCGTTGAGCTAGCTGGGACATGATGGCTCTCGGAAAGGAACTAACTGTCCTGAATCGTTGAATCGTTGATTAGACCATACGTCAAGTGACCCGTGTCCCGGTGTCATCAGACCACAAGGCCCGAATTAGCTATCGGTGGCATCATCAAAAACGTTCCACCATAAATTTAGACCGCCTGAAAGCAGCCTACGATTGTTACATGTAAGTATACTTAATGCTTTCCCCACCTTCTTTCCTTACTAGTAACGGACGTAGGTATCAGCGGGGACAAGGATGCAAGAGATGACGAGAACTTGAATTTCATCTCCGCTACCCATCGACGTGTGATCAGCGGCAGAGACGGGTGGTTACTGTATATGGATTCGTGAAGCGATATTGTTAAACATCAATCAGTGGCAATGGAGAGGAAGAGATGATAAGGAAGCTTCGAAGCATAGCGCAAGATTATCTTCAGAAGTCGGTGGTGCGCCATGACGTCATCACAGCAGTCGCAAAGATAGTCTACCTGGTACAGCAATTAGACAATGTCAAATAAGAGCGATATACCTACCCATGAATGCAGTCAAGTGCAATCCCACGCCTCGCTTCTCTGACTTGGAATGTGAGCCACTGTCCCTTATTCGAACGTTACAAACCGACGGTGGGTAAGTTTTAACCCAGCAACTTCCTGACTTCCTGAATCCCCGCCGCTTATCCGACAAGATACCAAAGCCTCTGCCCCGTATTCTCTCTCGATGATCATATATCATATCCTAATCCCGAGCAAGAAAAAAGACGGGCATGTCGCTCAGGTAGCGTCTGATTGCCACGACGGGAAACGCCGCAACATACACCGTCTATTGCTGACCGAACGACTGCTCACCTCACCTGACGAACCCTCAGCAAAACCAGATCTCTTGGAAAAGCGGGAAGGTTGAGGGTTAGATCCACCACTGTCTTCCCATTGCTCAACGCTCGACAACGGTGAAGACGTTAGCCGATAGGTGTTGCTATTTCGAATCCACCTATGCTCTCGAAGAGCAAAGTCCAAAACCTCGATGGACCTACGTAGTTACGTGTTTATAGACGGGGCGAGACCGTGATCTAAATGCAAAGGGTTAGTACAAGAAATAGGAGAGAACGCCGATAAACCAACTGGTAATGTTACGGATAGATTCGGGAATGAAACACTGGCAGCTGTCCCAACTGCCATAACGACTTTGTCGTCCTTCCTTATGGGCACGGAGGAAGGAGAGAATGCAAGTGCCCCACAGAATGACAGAAAGAATCTTGCGTATAGTTCCACGTAAGCAGGAAGCGGGGTTGGTGCTCAGGCTAACCAAACACTAAGAAGGTCGGTAGAGTCTACGAGAACGGATTGAGCAACACCCGAAGAGTAAGATTCCTACCGGGTAGCGAGTTTATATAACGCGAGAACATCAACGGTAGGCTTTGGAGCTGAATTAGGCCGAGGAATCGTTTGAGAACAGCTTTTTATAATCACTAATGACAGCAATTCTGCTTCTTGAGCGGTGGTGAAAATCACAACTTGAATTCGGAGAGATCTGGTCTAAGTAATGTCGGTAATGTGGGTATCATATGCCACGATAAGACGTACAAAATGAGGTCTGAAAGGGAGTTGAGCCAGAGCGAAGAAACGTGCCCCGGACAGGCGGAAGCGAGCAAGGTAGAGGTTTTGTTTGGTCCGTTGTTTGGCCGCAACTCGCCGACGCAACGCCGACTGGCCAATGAATATTATTTAATGAATGCTCTTGTTGCTGCCGTTTTTCTTCGCTTTGGGTGGGCGCGTCTAGAATCAGCTTTTCTAAAGTATGATAATGGGATCGCGAGGGTACCGAACGGAACAAGCGGGGTTAGCTGAGCTGCATCTCCTACTGTGAAAACGATTCATACTCTTCTTCCCGTTCGCTACATCACGTATAATGATCTAGTTCATTCTAAATCAGTAATAGCGCAGTGGTTGTATCCACGACATAGACTCATTGACTATGGAGATGGTTCGAATCCATCCCATGGGATTCAGTCCTGTCATCTACCTTTTTTTCCCCATTTAACCGCATACTCCAACTGTTCCGGCTCATTAAAGAAAATCAATAGCTCACTCGTTCCAGACCACAGCATTGAGTGTGCTTACGCTGTTTATGTGATGTTTTTCTTGCTATAAACACCTCCAATATTGGCAATATACAATCCACTCGAGTCATTCATGGAACGATCCAATAGCTCAACGGTTCGCAACCATGGCATTGGGTGAGTGATGTGTGATATGTTTTTATTTCACCGCTCTAGAGTACACACCCACCGCATTTTGAGATACTACCTCGGTTACAGTTGTCAAGAGTTCGACCGTTCGGGACATTGTGCTTCAAGTTGATTGACTTTTTGCGACTCGATCGACTCAGTCCGGTGAATTTCTCGCGCATCTCCTCTAACGCGACTGTTGATTCGTTGTTGTTCGATGGATCAACGGACACATAAGCATTGTTGATTTCTTCCCAGCAACACCCAGTCATCACGCACGCATATCGATTGCAAAACCAATAGCTCAACGGTTAGAACGGCAGCATTGACTTCAGGCAGTTCGCTCGTCCTTTTTTACTCTCAAGCACCACCATTCGAATCAGGTATCACACAAGGGATAGTTGTATTCGACATCACATCAATAGCTCAACGGTTCATAGCCATGCATATTGGGTTCTGGGGTTCTACGTCTTTTAATTTCAGTCTTCTTCCCCATTCATTACATCACATATAACAAATTTG
>QLOY01020204.1:0-30847 GCA_003313965.1 Megacollybia marginata | reverse complement strand
TCTGGACGAATGTTGAAAAAAAAAATTCAGCATGGATCTGACTTACTCTTGATTCCTGTAAATTATACGATCGTATCAATGAAATGCATACTTTACGGAACACAGATGGCTCACAGTGTCCAGTTGGACCAGTTCGGAGTCGGACTTTGATTTTTGAACACTGCTGCCGGGAGCACCTCCGCGCCACCTCCGTGGGCTAACATGGGCGGCCCGTCTTGGAGGAACTGGGGAATCTGAAATGAGACAGCTGGAGGTCGTAGCGCGGGCCCATTAAGTGCCACCGTCGAAGCAGAATGAAGCCAGTTCACATCAACATCAGATTCGAACAAAGCATTGTCTTGGCTGGTTAATGCCGGCTGCGACAAGTAACCAAATGGATTTCCATCTTCAAGCCCCGACATTGTGGTTGCAAAAGCAAGAAGACGAAGCGAAGAGATCACAATTAACCTAACATGAACGCCACTCTGCTGTAACTCACGTTACTCCGTCTTATCCTGTTCGCACGCGGCACTCATGTATTCGCTGACAACGGCAATGTAAATACCAAACCTTATAGTGGCTTGGGATATTTATGGAAAACAAGACATGTACAAGCCCAGGTTTACATGACTAGATCAACAACAAATCTTGTCTGAAAAATCGACCAGGACTGAATTTTATATATGCCCCCTTTCCCCTGCAGCACCAATCCATGGAAATAGGATGGGACAGTGAATAAAGGGCAACTCATCTTGGAATCTTGAAGACATCTCAAGTAGTCAACATTCCAGGCACCCACGTTGGGGCGATTTTGTCGGGAGATTACGTTCTAGTTGGAGGCAATGGCATATGGGTTTACTAGCCTTCACTAGCAGCTGTTCAGGTTTTAAAAACTATATGTATATCTAAAGCCTTATTAAATAGAGTCCAGGCACTGAAAATGAGATGCTTACTTTGCGACTACTGAAATTTGCTGAGGTACCAGGGTAGCATGGTGATAGTCAAAGTACAAGAGTAAAATGGGAAGAAAGGTGCTCTCACGCTGTGACTTGAGGGCAGGTCGGACTATTAGGCGACTAGCGGGCTGCCTTTTTTGTCTTCGTCGCTTTGTGTAGTACTAGCGGGCTGCCTGGATCCACTATCACAAAACTCCACAGGCCGCAATGGTAAACATAAAAGTAATTCGGCTACTGCTATCCCAACCAAGGCTAAACACCCCATTCGCCAAGAGGCAACATATGCCTTGACAATGGCGTCTCGAACTGGTCCCGGTGGCGTTGAAAAGACGCTCTTCACAACGTCATTCAGATTCAATCGTGAGGCCTCTTCTGCAAAAGCCGACTTGGATAGGGAATGTCGGAAAGCATTGCTCGTGACTGCAAGGTGACAGGCTGGTTAAAGCTGATTAACTATGCAAGTAAGAAGGCTGACCTGTACCGATCACCGCAACACCGATGACTCCACCCAGCGACGGGGCAGATCCAATCAAAGCAGTTACAGTCGGAAGCTGATCCGGAGGAAGACCAGCCTGAGCAATCACCATTGTCAATTGTGTTCCCTGTGTTCCGTTGAATCATAAACACGGTCAGATGTCTCACTTACAGGTCCGAAAGAAAGGCCGACGAGAAGAGAATAGCCTATGATTTTTTTGAAAGAACTTGTTTCAATCAATGTAGACATGAGACCCTTTACAACTCAATTAGCTCTTTGGTCTACTCGGAAGTAGACAACATACCAAGCTGACGGGTAGGATCGCCAACGGAATAAAAAACATTAACCTGGGGTGGCCAAACCGTCGGACAACTTCATTAGCAATCGTACTTGAGATCCCCGCCAGAGATAAGAAAGGAATGACAAGAGCAGCAGAGCTAATGGTCGAGAAGCCTATGACTTGGAGCAAAACTAACGGTTGAAATTAGTTAACCTTCGTACAATGACTCTGTTGAAAGCATACTTGGGAGATAAAAGGTCTACGAGAGAAAAAGATCAGTCTTTGCATGAGATAGAGGTGGTACTGACGATAGCAAACATATGACAGAAAAGTAATGTACGTGTCACTGCATTGTAAATGTGTAAGCGTATACATGACGGCTTTGGACACCTACCCATCATCATTGATACGTTTCTCCACTTCCACTTGGTGAAAAGGTTCAAAGGAGCAATAGGAAGTGCAGCATAATTTTCGGAGATAGCAAAGGCTAAGAAGGAGACTGCAGTCGCAGTTAAAATGCCGATCATTGTTGGAGAGTTCCAGGCGATGGCTTGACCACCGAGGTTTAAGGCAACGACTAGGAAGGACAGAGCAATAATGATCCAAAACATGCCCATGAAGTCAACGAGACGTAGTGCTTCACGAAGTGAAGAAATACGATAAGGAGAGTGAGGAACATGGAGAAAACGAAGAAGAATCAAAGTCACTAATCTGTATTAGTCCATGGCAAATGAATTTAGCTGCAAGCGCTTACCTACAGGACCCAACGGGGTAGTGAATAAAAACCTAGATGGACGAGTTGGAGTATGACAAGGGCATCAAAGCATCGACTTACACCCAACGCCAGTTGCCGGACTGGGCAAACAATGCTCCTAGGATAGGACCTAGGGCATCGGTCACAATGAAGACAACGTTAATGAGGTTCATATAAGAAGTTCGTTGCCGTTCATGGGTCAGTTCTGGTAGGAAATGAAGTCGACGCGACTCAAAAAATGTAGACAACTCACGGGATATGAGGATGCAAGGAAAGCATAGTAAACCTGCCCCTCCAATCCCGCTGATACAACGGCCGGCAATGATTTGAGAAAGTTGATGACTTGAAGTGCCCGCAATGATCTTGCCGATGATGAAGATCCACAGAGATGCAAGAAGGAGTCGCTTCGTGCCAAAGGCATCCTGTCACTGATTTAGAACAAGGAGCACTGCAGGACAGGAAATTCTGACGGCAGCGCGACCACAGACTGGCTGGGTGATTGTGCTAGTAAGTAAAAATGAAGTGCCAATCCATGAAAGCGATCCTTGGATATTCAGAGCTGTGCCTATACTGGAGACAGCAGTAGCTACACTTGTTTGTTCTGGGGAACAGATACGTTCGGACTCTGAGTTGATGATGTGTGAAGCACTCACCAATAGCGAACATGAAGAGAGACAATCCCAGACTGTAAGAAGGCGGTGATGAGTAGACTCTTTGCTAAAAGCTCCAATACCTGAGCAATATTGCTCCAACTTTCCAAGACGGCATATCATCGAATTTTGGAAAGGGATCTGGGAGTTGTTCTACTTGAGTCGCGGTATCGACGTTGACTTTTTCGTTAGACGGCATGGAAGGAAGAACGCGTTCTACGACCTCAGACATGTCCTAACGAGTGGGACCACTAAACTTGGGATCAAGAGTTACCGAAATCGAAGGCCATGTATAAAAGCTGTTGTAGCGATCACGTGTTTCGGAACAAGTCGGTGTTTTCAAAAAAATATCATTCTCTTGGGATAAATGGACTTCTTCGGTAAGACGGAGCCTCAATAATGCTGGGTAAAGTTTTGGCTAGCTCAGTTGTTCCCGCAGGGAAGGGCAGATCATCGACCCCCTTGGGCAGTACATTCTCATACAAGCCCTTTGCTTGGTTGTGGCTGCTCAAAGCGTTCATTTTCTTCTTGGCATCCCGAACCATCACTTGAGCGTTGTCGATACCAGGGACTGAACCTTTCAGGAAGACAAGGTCCAGATTTGTATCGACACGGACAACCGCAAGGTTTTGAACTGTTACACGTTGACCACCCATACGTGCTGCCATTTTCTTGCCTGGAAACACACGACCAGGATCCTACGAAAGGAGATATTACAGGAAAGAAGCAAAACATAGATCCACCGACCTGGTGTTGACCTGTAGAGCCGGCAGACCGATGGGAAATTGATACACCGTGACTTGCACGTAGACCTTTGAAGCCCCAACGTTTCATACCACCTTGGAAGCCCTTGCCTATTCTAAGAAACACTTGAACGATGTTAAAAAAACGTGTAAACAAACATACGAAGTAGAGATCACATCCACGAACTGGCCTGGCACAAAGTGGATGGCAGAAAGCGTAGTCCCTGTCGCGTTTTTGTTCAGCCAGTCTGCGATCTTTCCCGTGAACAGTGCTCACCTACGGGGACATGGGCATCTGGACTAACAGGAAACTCTTTGACAATCCTTTTTGGTGGCACTCCAGCCTTGCGAAAATGACCCAGCATTTGCCGTGTGATTGTTTTCGGTGGACGATCAGAGGCGGCGACCTGAACAGCGTGGTATACTGAAAGGTCCTTTCTGATAGTCTTGATGTTTGCCGTGACTTGGCAATTTTCTAGCTGCATTGAAACTTGAGCTTTGTCTTCACAATTGCAAAATAAAAATTGACCTGAAGAATTGTGACCGGAAATCTGGCACCTTGATCGTTCCACAACGCAGTCATTCCACGTTTGCGCGCAATGAGGCCAGTTCTAATTGAATTTGGAGTCCATTTGGGTAAAGAATCGTTGGCTTCCGTGGCCGCAGCATTCTTGGGCGGACTGGAATGTATTCTTCTAATGAGTAGCCATGCTGATGGCCGTGGACCGTGACAAGGTAGCATGGCTTGTACATGTTTATGGTACGAGTTGCTATAGTATGACTTGCACATCCCACCGTCCCTTGTTCACCTTCTCGAGCAACCAAGCAGTTACATGACACTCTCGCAGAACAAGTGTCTTCAAGCTCATCCATCTCGTCCAATCCAATTTCTCCAGCATTTTGCTTCCAGTGTCTTTAGCGGTGGCATGGGACTCTGAATCACCTAGCCACTTGTTGTATGAAAGATCGAGAAAGACAAGGAGCGGACATATTCCTGGCAGACGATAAAGAGATACTGCAACAGGTAAGTTAATCAAGGCCATGTGAGTGATAGTATGAGGCAATGTAAGCAGCGTCGACACTGTTAAACGCGTAGACAAAAGAACGAACGTATGCAGCGACGACGCGTCTATTATATCGTCAGAGTCCCAACTATCTGCTTCTTCCCACAACGTAGAAGATATGGATGAAGAGCTGGTAGACGGTCGTACAAAGTGGTCGTTAGGCAAAGACGCTGCTGGGCCAACTACGATCAGCTCGCCAGCTGCGTGCCCATCTGGCTCGTGAAGGGGAAACAGTCTGTCATTGGTCAATGGAGAGTGCACAGCAGTCCAGTGTAACAAGTCGCGCCGTAGATGCGCAGGCAAGAACGAAACAATGTCGCTCTTGAGTTCTTCTGCAGAGCTGATTGAAAGCAGTTTGCGAAGACATAACAATGTCAGTGGCGGCACCAATGCTTCAGAAATTTTGAATAAAGGAAAAAGAGCCTCGCTGCGCCATTCTACTGAGTTGTAGTTATCTGCAGCGGAGGTCAAGGTGGTCCAGCTTTTCGGTGGTTTAGGGCCAGAACACGGCAACGTACGCTGAGAAACGGGGGTTGCCTGTTTCGGTGGCGAGCTCGGCTCAGACAGTATATCCTCTGGTTCGAAAAGTCCTGGAGGAAGTGTAGTTCGATTTGTGCGATACGATCTTAAATGAGACCGAGATCCCCGTACATTTTGTGCATGGCGGAATTGCTCGCCTCTGATCAATGCTCAGTACATGGCCCGCGTTCGGCTACAACACCTGCCTTAAGTTATTCAACAGATCATTAACAGACATGGTGAGTGCGTGTAGCAGAGACTTTGCTGCACCGCTGTTCACCTAGTCATTACGAGCCACAGTGATTTGATCGGTCATAATAATAAATAATTACAATCCTTGCTAATACTACAACATTACATAGTCTATCCAATGTTCATGCCTTCGTGTCCAGAAATGAGCCTAAGTTAAATTGTGGTGCCTAGCACAGTTTCAGCGGAGATCCGGACCAGAAGAAAAAAGGTTTACCGTGTCGCCTCCCTTCACCTGCGACATACTGCCTGGCGGTCGGGGAGCATCTGCCGGTAGCTTCACGTCGAGTTCGTGTAAGAAAGACCACACTGTCGTTGTATATCGGGTGTAAAACTCAACATAAGACATAGTGGGAAGACCAAGACTGTCTGTGGAACATGGATAAGTTTAGGATACTGTGAACAATGAGACCTACGCAAGATAGCAGAATTGACTTGTTCAGCCACTGCCTCTCGCCGCTCTTGGCTGAGATACTTTGAAACGGGACTCTCCTCCGGAACTTTGTAAGCTAGAAGGCCGCCGACATTGGCAAGTTCCTTGAGATATGTAGACTTATGAGTGGCATCGGTTATAACATTGGCGAGAGCGTAGAGTTTCTGAGCACTCTTCAGCAAGGCTGTCTGCTGTTCCTGACACTCTGGATCTTCTTCATCTAGACACCCCGAAGATCTTTTCTTGGAGGTAGACACGGAAGTAGAGGATGGCAATACAGGTGACTGGGAAGGGGGATATGGAAGTGGAACAGTTCTACACGCTTCGATAAAAGCGAGAATGCGTAGATTTAGGAGGATGTGTTCGGGGTCGACAGACTTGGACGTGACGTATTCGAGTCCCGAGCATGAAGAAGTCGTGGCCGAATGCACCGACTTGAATGAAAGTACTTGGGGAAAATATTTGTTAAGGTGTTCGATAGCTTCATCGAGCTTCCCCGAGAGAATGAAATTCTGTATTTCTACTGGATTGAATGAAAGCCAAGCAAGTCAACCAGACTTACTTTCACGAAGAACGACCTGGTTCAAGACAGACTGGGGCAGTTCAACAAAATCCACATCATCCGATTCGTTAGGCATGAGTTCATCGCCATCTGCGTCCAACTGCCTAACGGTGCTCTCTCGTGCAAATGCACGGGCAGTATTACTATAACAATGATGGCAAAGATATTTCAGTACAAGAGTTCGCTAGATAGGGAATCAGTACCACAAAGAGCATTGAAAATACTTGCAAGTTGATGCGGCGTAGGATCGAATGTGGTAACTCTCGGCGCTGAGCCTGCGGACATGGTCGCACAGAATTGACGCTCGGCATGCACATGATCACACGCTTGAATGGTCACGTGATGTTCGCGTCTTCATTTCAAATTTCTCGCAATGAAAGATACAATGGTCGTTCTACTTCTTGACCCTGAAAAAATACTGATTGTATCAGTATGTTGCACGCTTTATGTTCTGCAAGGAGCACGGCAGTGAGCTGTGTCACAAATGCTGTTATGACTTCCGGATTACGAACAACATGTCAATTGAAGAGCAATTCCCAAACCTTTACAGCGATGAATTTGCAGTAAATATCGTTGTATCTTTGCTAACCCTAATGTTGGGTAGGATCGGCCACCCATTACCGATGTATACGCTTTTGGTGTCGTCCCTTCAAAGCGAAAACTCGTCGATTCAGATTCGCCTTCGGATCCGGTCTATGAATGCAAACAGCACAGTATTGTGGATTGCTCCGATTGCTTCAACTGGTCCAAGCTTGTGGCTGCAAAAATGAAGGCAGCTGTCAAACAGCAGCAATCTTCAGGTGTCGCTCTAGAGACCAATCGCGCCGAAAAATTGGGGATGTTAATTGCTATGGGTGTGGAACTCTCACCCGCCACTCGCCTTCCAGACAAGGAGATCATCAACAAACTCTATGGTGCGATAGATACCTCCCAGGCTTTCAACAAAGTCACAGATGCCAAATCTTTGGACCCTTCTTCGCTGCCTATTTGGTCACCCAGTCAATCCAAGTCTGTTTACGAGTCTATCCGCCGTGGCAACCTTGCTGAAGCAATGCGCAACTTTGCACATGGCGATAAAGCAATCCCACTTTACCAAAATGCTTTTATGGACGTACGGCAAACCCTGATGAGTCTGGCCAGAAATTGGGACAATGGTTTATCCTATGCTGTACTTCAGGATAAAAACAATGACTTTGCTATTTGTATGCGGGTCTGTATGGGATTTCCAATATTTTTCGTTCTGACTGAGCTAGGTTGTCAACGTCCATGTGCTGAAAAATGATGTTCCTCTTCTTGTCGTTCTTTACGAACGAGGCACCCGCGCAACTCCAATTCAGTCTACACTGTCATGGATCCAGGAAATGATCACCAAGACACGTAATATGCCTCAGATTACTGCAACCCTAGAGGAACAAGTCCTTCTGTTGACAATTCTGAACCTCAATGCAAAACGTATGTCTGCCAACTATGATCCAAAGCGAAAAATGGCGGAGAAGACATTCAAACTTTCTTTCCTGCTGCCCATGGGACCCCTGAGTCAGATTGACATCGGAAGGTTGACACATAACACAGGGTGTGTACTTTGTGGAAGCAAGACAACAAAGAGATGCACAGCTTGTTTAGCGGTTGAATATTGTGGCCCTGGTAGGTCGCCTCTTGTTCTGGGAGACGCATTCACCAGTTTCAGACTGTCAAAAGAACCACTGGAAGGAGCACAAGCCATTGTGTCATTCGTTGAAAGGTGGCACCTGGACTAGGGTTAAAGTGACCCCTGAATCTCCTGAAATGCGGAAATTTCCTGGCAAGAAGTTTAGCATGGCATATATTAACCATTCCTCGACGGAGCCGATTCAGATGCACTGTGATGGGACAATAACCACACCGCCGAATATTCACGGAGACCGACCATTCATGGTAAAGATCCAAAAACCTTACGATTCGGACGGAAACCCTGCGATGTTGATCTATGACCGGCAGAGGACGATACACCTGTACATCTGGAAGGAAGAAGATGGGGCAGCATGGGAGTTGGCAGAACGAGCGATACGAGCTCTCCCAGTCGGAAAACGGATGAAGATATATCGTTGGGCCAAACGGATCGGAGAGCTGGAAATGAGCATTTGTTTTGATAGGTTGCCTGTGCAAGACCCTCAGTGGTAGTAGTGTTACAATACAGTTTTATCTTCTTCCTCTCGCATCTTTTCTGAACCAATTGCTGTTTACTGCTGTTGCAGTTATCATGTCAAAGATGGACTCTCCGACCCCGAAAAATGACTGTGCTGAAGACCGCGCTATGCCTTCAGGGAGTGCATTGACATCAGGACTGGGAAGTGTTCTAGCGGGAGATACTGTGCAGGGTGAAGCTAACCTGAACCCCGTTGACTTTCTTACCCCTGCAGCGACTGTGGATAAAAGGACTGCATCGAACGTGTAGTGAAGTAGCCTGCCGAGAGCCATTTTATTTGCCAGTGTTTGGCTCGGTATATACATGTCCTCTACCTTTGACACTCTCGTCAGTGAACTGACCCGTGACGCGCACCGCGTCCAGCCAAAAGACGCACTGCAGTTTTGTGCGAATTGGTTCCAGTCGCGTCTCGAGGAGCAGCGGGCGAGGACACGTGATGTTCTTTCGCAACGAGCCACAGATTTACCCGCAGAATTCTACGTAGACGCACCGCTGCGCACAAGCACAAGTCCATTTGGTACTCTCAATGTGCCCGGAAATGCACTTTTGTCTGAAAATCCGACGCCACCGACGCTCACGATCGATGGCCCGACGTCGCCACTCACAATCAATCCGTTCACAAACAATCCAGGCGACTATCTCCATCCACCAACTTCTGCAATATTTGCCCGCAGAACCTCAGTCTCAGCAGAGTCAATAATGGTAGACACTCTTTCAGACGAACCCTTACCAGTCTACCGGAAAACTCCAGATCAGCTTCGGCGCATCAAAGCGTCCATCGCAAATAATTTTATCTTTCGTGATCTTGACGAAGAACAGGAAACCGGTGTTTTGAATGCAATGCGCGAACAGACTACCATGAAAGACGAGGTTGTCATCCGTCAGGGAGACGTTGGCGAATACTTTTACGTCGTAGAATCAGGTCTGTTGCACTGCTACATCCGCCCAGAGCCACTACCCCCTGCATGGCTGAACGAAAACCACTCTACAACTGTTGGTGACAAGTTCGTTCATCCTGGTTATCATCCAAACTTTGGCAAAAAGGTCGCAGAGTGCAAGCCGGGCAACTCTTTTGGAGAGTTGGCGTTGATGTACGGCCATCCACGCGCCGCAACTGTCCTATCCATCGAACCATCCACTCTCTGGGCACTTGATCGCATAACATTT
This sequence comes from Megacollybia marginata, assembly GCA_003313965.1. Classification (NCBI taxonomy): domain Eukaryota; kingdom Fungi; phylum Basidiomycota; class Agaricomycetes; order Agaricales; family Porotheleaceae; genus Megacollybia; species Megacollybia marginata. Next base: position 20,831 of record QLOY01020204.1, on the reverse strand, counting down.
CGCACTATCATTCTGAAAGCGGCCCATAGACGTCGTACAATGTACGAACAGTTCCTTTCCACAGTCACCCTCCTCTCCTCTCTCGATGCTGCTGAAAGAAGCAAGATTGCAGATGCCCTTGTCAGTAAAGTCTACATGGACGGAGACGCTGTGGTACGCCAAGGAGAGATGGGTGATACTTTCTTCTTTGTAGAAGAAGGAGAGGCTATCGTCACAAAATCACAGCAAGGTGATGATGGTGAAATACGTGAAATCAATGTGGGACATCTCAGGAAAGGTGACTATTTTGGAGGTATGATCGTTTTGTATTTTCTGTATTACTCTCAAACGTTATCCCAGAACTGTCCTTACTGCGGCTTGCCCCACGTGCAGCTACTGTGAGTGCTGTTTATCGTAGTGATTCCATGCAGCCAAAACTCAAAGTGGCTGCACTTGATGCCCATGCGTTTACCCGATTACTTGGCCCGCTACGCGAAATAATGGAGCGCAAGGCCGGTGAACGGTACGGTACAGGGCCTCGCCTCTCTCTTTCACGCTGAAAAAATCTGTATATTATATCTGTAGCGAGGGAGACTGTATCATATTTTTATATTTTGGTTCCTCAAAACCGATTTCCACTCTCATTCTCTTTCCCGCAAGACAGCTATTGGTAGGGCCCTTTGGAGAGACGAATGGCTAAGGGTAGAAAGCAGGGATAAACCTCCTAGAGCGAAAGATGTGACAAGAGCCACAGAAGCGTAGTTGGATGTTGTGCCACAAAAGTCGAGAATCCATCAATTTTAGTGGGCCGGAAGAGAAAAACACACTGAAAGCTAGCCGAGAGCAACGCTGAGCTTAACAGCGCTAGGGAGAGCGCCCAAACTACCGGTAGGTCGAGACCAGTAAACGCTGAATGACAATGTATCAAGGTGCGGGAAGGGCGCTCGATGTCGGCCAGCAACATTTACTGATCGCACAACTACGGATGATAGTAGTCGTCGCTGATGATATTCTGGGTTTAAAGCTCCGCTGTGAAGCCTGTCTGGCGGAAGGAAGCTTGTAGATCCCGCGAAAACGCTAAAGGGTAGTGCGCGATATCGATAGTTTCTGACTGTAAGACCAAGAAATTGTCGACCGATGAGTTTCTTAGTGCCCCAAACTCGCGTGTGCATTCGACGCCATGCAGGTTTCTCTTCATCTGTGGGGGTTCTTGAACACCGGACGGAACAGTCTAGTCGAATTCCTTCCGAGCCGCCAAGTTGGTGTCCAATGATTCGGATGCTGGGCAGAGCTTCTGAAGCTGCGGCAAACTGAATCAGGCTTAAGGGGTACAGCGCTCAGAGTAACACCAAAACTCGTCGAGACACAGTGCAACCTTTGAATCATCAGGCAGCTGCCGCAGAATGGCTTCCAGCACGGAGAGAAAGCAGGAAGTAGAACAACTTTTTTCAGAAGATTGTGGTCTCGAAAGACGACACCTAGCCCTGGGACCCTCAAGACAGTGAGAACCATTCGGAGTGGAAATTATCAAGATGCACGTGTACGCAAATTATCGTTTAAATACTGATATAAAACTACGAGGTTGAACTAGGCACGAATTTGACGAGTACTTCTGACACCTCCTTCCTCTCCTTTCGTAATGTGTGCGAGATTTCGCCCTCGAGTTCAGAAGCGTCCAGCACACTCATTTCGGGTGAAACACTCGCGACCAAGTCTACATACATTAGTGAGCCTGAGCGACGAGCGCGGATGTGGCGGATAGAATGAAGGGATGGTCTCGAGTCAATGAGTGGCTGAAGAATGCTTCGAATAGATTCGCGTGTTGCAGCCGATACCCCTGCGTCTGTGAGATCACCCCAAGCACCAGCTAACAGGCTAAAGCCCTGTTGTAGGATAACTATGGACACGAGGAGTCCTAAGGAGACAAATCAGTCGTGACGTCCAAGCTGCAATGGTCAACTTACCACCTATGGGATCCAATGGAACTGAAGGGAACATCCAAGATCCAAGGATAGCAAAGAGTGCGACAAAACTTGAATACGCGTCACTCCTGTGATGAATAGCGTTGGCGAGAAGAACGGGACTATTCTCGTCGTCTGCAACTTTTTTTGTTGCTCTGTATAGCCACTCTTTAACCAATACACTTATAGCGGCAAACCAGGCGGCATTTGGATCTACAGCAGCCCCATGAGAGTGATGTGCCACAACATGAGGCACTGGAGGTGCTACAGATGTTACATTCTCAAGAACAACCTGAAGAGGACCAGAAGGAAGAGTAGCGGCTGTTTCGCTGAGAGCAGTAATAAGGAGATGGTATGAATGAAAGCCTATTCCAAGGGCGCCACCAATAAGAAGCAGCGAAACTGTAGTTGTGCCTAAGGTTTCAAACTTGGCCATGCCGTATGGATAGCGCTCGGATGGTGGTTTCCGAGACAGTTTCCAGCAGAAAAGAGTAACAAAGTCACCCAAAAGATCTAAGAATCATTGAATACACGTCTGCGAGGAATTTGAGGATACGAACCGCTCAAAGAATGTCCAGCATCAGCTAGTAAAGAAGCCGAGTGCATGAACCAGCCTGCCAGCCCCTTTGTTGCTGTGAGCCCGATATTGGCGAACAAGCCCACGAGCGTTATTTTGCTTCCTCTGTCCGCTGGATGAACTCAACGCAACGCTTCAGACGGCGAGCAGCAAAAGTTACCGTTTCCTGTCCACGCAGCCATTATTCTCTCAGCGTCATCGTTTTGGCCTGGTTCATGTGTATGAGGGGTCAGTGGGGTCAATAATGAATGGGAATGAGAGTGTTCATCGTGACTACGGCCGTGGTTTTGCTTTTTGACTGAATGGCGACGTACGGCCATTAAGAAAGGACTGACGTTCGTGATTCTCAGGCTAAGTTTTGGCGGGGAAAGCGGTGGGTTGAGACTGAGCAGAGGAAGTGGAAATCGTCGGACACAATGGCGAGTGGCCATCAGCTATCTAGTATTTATTCCAGCCTTCAATTCCTCGATTTATAATATGTTCATCTGACATACTGCAAGGTTCCAGAAACGTATTATGTAAGGCGTCTATCCTTTCCTCGGGGAAGCACTCGCAATGAAACTCTCAGATCTCAGAGCGCATCTGTGCTTGAATTGAGACGCCCAATAGCTCTCAAGAAAATTCCATGTTGCAACAGTCTCTCAGTCGTAATCACATGACTTGATGTCTCTTTTCGTCGACCCGCGCCTTCTAAGCCTCTCCGAGTCCAACGAAGCTCCCAATGCCACGGAGGAAGCTTCTTATCGTCGCATTGTTGAACAATACTCGAGGGAAGTAGCAGACTTGGATAGCAGGATCGAGGAAATGAACTTGCTCATTTCGCTACGAAAGCTGCAGTTTCAGAAACTCAACGAATACAAAGCCGTCTTGAATCCTGTCCGGCGGTTGGTACACGATGTCCTGTATGAAATATTCCTGTGGTACAATGATTGCTCTGGCCAGCGCGGTGCAGGAGGACTCTGGCTACTATCACAGGTCTGTCGCAGCTGGCGAGTGACTGTATTTTCATTCCCGATTCTATGGTCATCCATCGACGTGTCTTTCGACACGGTGCCGCGCACCTCAGGACCTGTGATTCTATTACTCCGTCAGCTGAAGTATGCAGAAAAATGTCTGCTGGATGTCTCCTTGCGTGCGTCCAGCTTCACTAGCAATTTGCATCCATTGCTACCAATCATCCTGTCCACAACGCTTCAGTGGCGCTCTCTTTCCCTAAACATTCCCATCTCATCTTATAACCAACTCAGACCCTTCATGTCCTTTCTACCCTCATTATCTTCCCTTGAAATGCGGCCTGTTGATGTCCGGGATTGCTTTTCACAAATTCCAGATATATTCTCGTTTGCTTCGAATCTGAGAAGCGTATCATCTCTTGGATTCAGCAAATGGCACCACTCTGTTCAACTCCAGAACATTGTTGAATACAATGCCACAGAATTACAGACAAAGGTTTGGACTATTCCAGAACACGTCAACATTTTGTGTCGGATGCCAAACCTTGAGCGATGTCATCTAGACTGTCACTTCGTGTTCAGTTTCGAATTCCCGCCGTCCGTAGGATCTTGCAAACTCCTTCGTCTACAATATCTTTCTGTTCATTGCCATGATGAGGGTGTGCTGCCACGCCTACTGCTTAACCTTACGCTTCCTGCGTTGAGGACACTGAGGCTTTCTGGTTCCGTTGCCCCCTCTACAGAACCCATTCAAAAGTTTCTAGAGAGATCCAACTGTTCCATCGACCACCTCATCCTCATGATTGTCATCAAGAACGAAGAATCGACCTTACTTGCTCTCCTTCGCCTGTTTCCTCATGTAGAAACATTAGATATTCGCCACAACCCAACTTCATCCCTCACTTTACTCAAGTCTGACCTGTTCTTGACTGAGCTGGCATGCTCTAGTACCTCTAAGCCATGCTTACTTCCAAAACTGAAGTCTTTGGATTTAGAATGTGTCATCAATGCGACTCTCCTGATTCGTGCTATCGAATCTCGCTGGGACGTATCCGAGACTGTCAGATGCCATTCACGTCTGACTCGGGTCAATATATTTTCGCGTATGCAAGAGAACACGGTTCTTCTTTCCAAGCCCTTTGCCGTCGAGCGTCTGAGAGCCAAGGGATTCAACTTTGGGGAGTTTTATCAGGGGACCACCAACTTTGGTGTATCTAACAGATTTTTCCAGTAGCCTAGGGCAGGGATAGAACTTTGATTTAGCAAGATGAATGTAAATGACTGGCAATGACTTGACCCGTGTTATAAATAGGCTAATAGCTGACTGTTGGCCTAACTTTCTCCTTGATCGATATTGCGAGTGGATGGCACCCAGTGAAGAACTCTTCCCCTCAATTGGGACAGCAGCTGAACAGATCGACAACCTCCAGGACGTTGATGCCAATGAGGTCACGAACAATGAAGAGGATAAGCCCACACAAGAAATCGAATCTCTCTGCATGAAATGCGGCGAACAGGTCTGGATGCTCTGCAAGTCTTGTAATATCTGAATCTTGCATATCAGTAGGGTGTAACCCGTATGTTGCTCACTTCGATTCCCTTTTTTCGTGAAGTCATCGTCATGTCTTTCCGCTGCGAGCATTGCGGCACCACTAACAATGAAATCCAGTCCGCAGGCACAATCAGACGTGTGTTCCTCTCATCGACCTAGAAAACTGAACCTCAGGCCTTGTTTACAGCCGAAGGGACCTTCTACACTGCGCGTATACTCGAACGATCCGATTTGGACCGTCAGATTGTCCGGTCCCCAACATGCGAAATTATAATCCCAGATTTTGATCTTACCCTTCCACCCTGTGCCAGGGGACAGCTCACCACCGTCGAAGGTCTAATCCGTGATATTGTTGCAGACCTTAGCATAGACCAGCCCATTCGTCGCATTCAAGACGAAGATTCATACACCAAGATACAGGCTATCATAGAAAAATTCAAAGAAATCCTGGCTGACAACGAAGATGAGGACGACGAAGTAGACGTTGGGAAGGTGTCTGCCAAGGACAAACCTATGCCCACTTTTACTCTCAAGCTAGATGATCCTTCAGGGAACTCTTTCATCGAGTTCATAGGGAGTATGGCGGATCCCAAGTGGAATCTCCGTACCTATCCGAGAACTCTACAGCAAAATATCGCCCTAGGGCTAGTCTCAGGCGAGCAGACCGAACCCCCGATCACCGACTTGCGCAAAATCGTAGAGCAAAGCGAGGAAGGGATCGGCGGCGGTGAGCCAGGAACTCAGGAAGAAATTTTCGTTTTCCCTGGCACTTGTTCTAGCTGCGGACATCCGCTCAATACGTTGATGAAAAAGGTCAATATTCCATACTTCAAGGACATCATCATCATGTCCACCAACTGTGATCGATGCGGATATCGAGACAATGAAGTCAAGTCTGGTTCCGCAATCTCAGCTCAAGGAAAACGTATCACTCTCAAGGTTGAAGATCGGGAAGATCTCAGTCGGGACATTCTCAAGGTCCGTATATCTCCAAAGCAAAAACAGGCCGAGACAAACCGTCCTATTTTAGAGTGAAACGAGCGGCTTGACCATTCCAGAAATAGACCTAGTCTTGACACACGGGACTTTAGGCGGCCGTTTCACTACTTTAGAAGGAATCCTCGACCAAATCTACGAGGAACTGTCGGAGAAGGTGTTCAGCACAGGGGATTCGTCCGTCGCTGAGGATAAGACCAGTTTCACGGAATTCCTCGCGAAACTCAAAGCGGTCGGGATCTTTGACGCTAAACCACTCTTTATCTCACCATCTTTGCAGATCAAGAGCGCTGAGAAACCATTTACGGTGATTCTCGATGACCCCCTCGCCAATTCGCACATCCAAAATCTTTACGCCCCCGATCCTGATCCGAACATGACAGTTGAGATGTACGACCGTACCTGGGAGCAGAACGAACGACTAGGGCTAAATGATATGAAAGTTGAAGGGTACGAGGACGACGCTGAAGCTAAGGCTGGTCCAGAGCACAACGACACGTCTATTTAAATTACAGTGTATAGGATTTACTCGGTGTCCCTAGGTGTACTAGACGTCCGTCCACGAGAATGTACAACAGAATCGTTAGAACTATATGGTGGGTGAGGGTTCACGGAGTCACCGGACAACAGCCCGGCTTCCTCTTCGACCGTATTGGCCCTAGTTCTCTGTCGACGGGGCTTGGGTCGATAAATGTATGACTGCGTCAAGATGGTAACGTCAAACATGAGCGTGCCGGCACTACCTAGTAGATAACTGAAGGACATGAGTAAGACGAAATTGAATAACCAAGACACAAACGGTATGCTTTCTTTGATGAACTCGATGGAAGCGGGCGGTGTTGCAAAAAACTTGGGAGATGTCACGATTGATGCTACATAGAATGAATTGCCAAGGAATGCGAAGAGGAATAAATACATGGAAAGACCTTCAACAGATTTCCTGACGAACTATAATTGAAAGTTTGATTGAGGTAAGGGAATTCTGAGAGGACGCACGTTCTTCCAAATCTGGGGCAGACGTGAAGTTAGATACAGGGTAGTGCATAGCCATGCAAAAATGCGACCGAGTACACGTTCGCCAGAAGGCGGTTGGGAAGGTGCAGGCTCGTGATGAGGATGGTCATCCATTTCAAAGGGCCTATCATCATAAACATTGAGGTGTTCGGTCGACGGAGCTGTTGTGACTGCGACTGGCGGAAGGTCGGAAGACAAGACACGTCCAAGGTGAGTAGGTTCCACGTCTGTTGATCCGCGTTTGCTTCCTGCAATAGTACCGATGCTGAAGAGAGCAAATACGCTGAGAAAGATCATGTTGGCGCTCCTTCGACTGGCTCGGGATTGTCTAGTATTCTCTGTGGATGGAGCGCCGTCGCGCTGAAGAGTACGACCTCGGGTCTGCACGTCCAGTTCACTACTGGATGTCATGCGCACAGAAGGATATAGAGAAGTTTGAGGGGGATATCTGCCTATGCTTCCAGACCTTGGGCCAGGACGCTCGACACTCCAGGACACACGCTTCCTGCCAAAATCTGCACCGCGTTCCGAATGAAAGCTATTAGCCATAGGCCCGTAATCTTCCTCCGGTTCGTCATGCAGTCCGTGAGCACTTGTCGATCCGTCATGTCGTGGCCATCGTGCAGAGGAGTCTCCGCCTTCTTGGGCTGCAAGTGCCGCTACTGCTGCAACATTTGCCGCCATGGCTGACAACGTCCGATAACGAGGAGTGGCCCTGTCTACGGAGAGTTTGGAAGGACGAGGCTTGGTGGGATTGACGTGCTCATAGTATATATACTGGCCAACAAGGGTAAGATCTACGAGGACAAAGTAGATGGCAAGCCAAGTCTGCGACGTGTCAGAGGCTTATCGCGCTGACCGCAGTATACGGACCTGGAACGGGAGCTGGTGGGTCAATATGCAGCCCACCAAATTCGAAATATCGCCTATAATGAATGAATACAAGGCTTATCTGGTGAACACGAGCATACCGAGGAGCCAGTTCGCAAGGAAGGGCAATGCAAGGCCGTCACAAGACCTTCGTCGTATGTTTTCTACTACCTGGCTGAAGAGAATCAGACTACACGATGCTTAGTCTGAAACTCACGGAAACTGGGCCCCCAACCAGCAACCAATGCAGGCATAGCCCAGAACGTCGCTCAACGACATTGGTCAAGTCACGTTTATCATGTACAAATACAATCAAGTCAGAACTTGTGCCCAAGTTCCCCAATCTCCACCAACTTCACGCACAGCTACCTTCTCCCCAGCAACACCAAAGTACGAGGCTTTCTGCCACGAAGACATTTCTTGTTCGGTAAATGGCCCAAAGGTTTCATCGCCGTCCACCCATTTGTATTCGAACTGCTTGTCGGCAGACGGCGGGATCCATGTCGCATCGACAGCGCCAGAAGCTCGCACAGAACGTACGAGCTCTTCATACGTCTTGGAATAAATTTCCGTCTCACCTAGAGACATGATCGTCGAAGCCAGATGGGTTATTTTAGCAATATCATCCCTAAGTATCTTGAGTCTAGATTCAATATATGAACGCCCACATACGTCTTGGAGGATTTACTTGAGCGCCCGAGTCTGGCCAGGGCTTCGAGAGCAGTCTCACCCTTTTTGAGTAGCTGCAGTAGTTGCAGTTCCTGCGCACATTTGCCCCCGCTTTCCTCGAGTTCTTTTTCCTCGACGGCTATCTTCTGTTTCTGGATGCGATCTTGCTGTCGTTTGAGGCGTCGCGCGACTTTGATTGCTTTTTCGTCGACGCCGTCCATCCAGCGATCGTGCATCGCATGTTGGTCGAATGATCGCACGTAACTGCCGTCCTCTGTAAACTTGCCTTCTTCCATTTCCTCCCGCATGTTGAATGCAGACATCTCGAAACCCATTCCGACTTTCTTTCGTCGTTCTGCATCGTCTTCGTCCTCAGGCTCGCCCTCTGACGACTCGCGATCAGAGCCAGAGTTTGCAAACTCCTGCCCTTCAATGTCTCCGAGTCGCAGATACGATTCCTTCTTCTTCGCTGGCCCTTCCGTCGTCTTCTTCTTCTCAGAAAACATATCGTCGTCCTCATCTTCGTTCTCATCCTTCCGTCGGCTGTACACAACTCCTTCGCCATCGTCACTCGAGTCAGATTCGTAGCCGCTCTCGTCCTTCACACCTCCTCGACGTGTCGTCCGTTCAAGTGCAGAGTCTACCTCCTCAGCAAAGTTGGCAGGGTCTTCTTCAGGGTCTAAGATTCGTGTTTTTTTTGTTTCCTTTGGTGTAAACTCCTCGCGAGCGCGCTTAGTCCCTGAAGGCATGAGATAGATTCAACCACGTGATTCGCGTCACACTACTTAATGCAATTCTAATGACTAATGTACTGGAAGACAAACGAAACTTCCGGCAATCCAACCTCTGCACGCAACAGGTCGTCATGGTTGTTCCTCAATTCCTCGTTCGTAAAATGATTCCATGTGCTGCCATCCCCGTAGAGTAGCGCAGGAGCCTTAATCGTTTGCTTTCCATTCTTGCACCTCTTGCACTTGAACGTCTCGTGCGTCTCACTTAGAGTGTCCTCTTTGAACAGAAATAGCTGTCGGAGCGCATCGAGCGAAAAGTGTCTCTCTGTATCTTCCTTCTCATCGACGACTGCAGACGAAAGCGCTTGTTTATTCGCCTGCCGCTGAAAAATCTTTTCTTCAATCGTTCCAGTTGAGATGAACCGGTAAACAAAGCCTAAAATAAGTGGTGAGCCATGAATGGGAACAGTCTCCACCTTACATTCTTTCTTCTGTCCGTCACGCCAAACACGAGCAAGGGCTTGCTGATCAGCAGCTGGATTCCAGTCTACGGCTTTTAGCACAGATCGATTTGTTCTGCACGACATACCAGGATCAAACAGAATGAGTCTATTTGCGCCAATCAAGTTGATTCCGCATCCACCGGCCTTGCTGCTCAGCAGAAAGATAAACTCTTTCCCTTCAGGATTGTTAAACTGATCCACAAGTTTTTGGCGTTTGGTGATGGTCATCGTCCCATCCAGGCGAAAGTAGCCGTATCTATCACATCCTCAGAGCAGGCAAAAGTTTCAGAGAAAAACTCACTTCTTGTTCCTACAGAGCTTCTCGAAAAGATCCAATGTCTGGGTATAGTTACTAATCAACACAATCTTGTCGTTCGTCTGAGTGCGCAATTGATGTAAGAATCTGTCACCGGTAAGTGTAACATATTTTCCTTAAAGATTCCTCAGATCACTCACCGCTCCAAAACCAGGAATTTACCACTCCAATCACATCTTACATTCTGACTCTTCGTCCTATTCTGTGACCCAGCGCCACAGAAACCTTCTGGGATCAACTTCTCAGAGCCATGCAAATCTTTCGGTAGGTCCAGAAGCTCAGGGTGGTTACATAGCTTCTTAAGGATATTGATTGCTTTGAGCGGCTGTGATTCGGCACCTCGTAGAAGGGCCTTGATCTCTGGAGAGGAGATGAATAGACGGTACAATGAAAGTTGGAACTCGGAGAGACTACAAAAGACAACGTGTTCGTATTTGACCGGAACTGTAGCAATGTTAACGCGTGTTTGAGCCATGGCAGAGACTGACGATATTTCGACAAGAGATCGTTCGTTCGTCGAATGATAAACTTGGTGACGAGACCTCCAAGTTCTTTCAGCTTCTTTTCACATTGCGCTTTCACAGCGTCACTGGCCATTGCATCACGACCACGAATGATAGTGTTCTCAAAGTTCTTCCGAAAGTCGTTCTTGCTTCCGAGAAAGTTGGGGTTTGCAAAGTTTAGCAAGGAAAAGTACTCCGAGAGGTCATTCTGGTTATGGTCAGTATGAAAATCGGTGCGTTTTGTGAGCCTACCTGTATCGGGGTACCGGTTAGAATAACGCGTCGCTTGACGTCAAGACTGTTAAGTGCTTGGAACGTCAGGGATTCTGTCTACAGTAAAGACTCAAGGTCGAACCAGAGGAGAGGCCATACCAGAGTTTTTCAATCTGTGGCCTTCATCGCAGAGGAGCAAACCGATTTTACAGTTCGCGAGATATACACTAAGGGTGCGGAGGGTTTCGTAGGATACAATCATCACTAAGAAAGGTCAGTTGGATTAAGCGTTGCGAGAATTTGCATGCCTGGTTGAGTTACATTCCTGCCTCCAGCAGCGACCCACTGTGCGACTTTCTCTAACAAGACTGCCTTTCCGCCTTTACCGTCGACTGCCAACACGTTGATAGCGTCATTGCCGAGCCATTTAACTGGCAAAAAAAATGAAATTGCGAGACAACAGGATGAAAGACACTCACCGAGCTCGTTAGCCCAATTCTTCACGAGACTGGAGGGACATGCGATAATGCACTTTTCAATTGAAGATTTACCGGGATGCGGGGACTGCTTAAGAAGTGTCCATAGTAGTGTTATACACTGAAGGGTCTTTCCTAGACCCATCTCATCGGCCATGATGCAGCCGTATTGGTTGTCGACCACCATACCAGTCGCACATTTGTATAAGAACTGACAAAGCATTAGAGTTGAGGATACGCTCACGATCAATACCCACCTTCACCCCTTCAACCTGGTGAGGCCGAAGCACTTTACTGAGACGCGGATCAATTACAACGGGCACTTTATCGACTTTGGTCTTGTTCTTGGTCTCTCCGAGCATTTCTTTCAAGCTCTTGTGAGGATTGTATAAGCCAGCAGTCTTTTCTTTGGCCTCCTGCGCAGCTTTCGCTTTGGCCTCCTCCTTTTCACGCTCTCTCTTCTCTTCGTCTGTCTCCCGATCATCAATAGTTGGATCATACAAGACGATGGCATGGTCTTGCATTGGATCGTGCAAGGGCCGCGGAATAATCTTAGCCTGCGGGCGTATACCAAGAGAGACATTGGAAGGCAAGTGAAGGACAACTTCGCCCGCCTTGTTGCGCATTTCTGGCATGGAGAATCGTCTGGACATCTGGTCGAATGGTTTCGGTTTGAAGACGGGAAATTTCTGGATAGAGTTGAGCAGTTCTTCCTCATTATTGTAGTTCTGGTCGCTTTTCTTCCGCTTCTTCTTCCTGGAGCCCTCGTCTGAGTCATCGTCCGAGTCATCGTTTTGTTGACCCTTGTAAGAGACGCGCTTTCGCTTGCGTTGTAGCTGAGTACGATCGACCGTAGCTTGCAAAGTAGGAGGCTTAAATGGCCTGTTTACTCGAGTGCTTTCCTGGAGACGATCTACGACTTTGCCATCGGTCGTGGTGGGCATTCGTCGAAGCATTGCCAAAGTTTTGGTCAAACGACGCGCCAGTCATGTGATCCCGGCATGGCTGCTGATGGCAACGGAACCCCACATCGTATCTCTTGTGCTTCAGTCCAAAAAAGCTCTGCAATACGGTGAACAGCTCTGTACGAAGGCAAAGAACATTTCGAATTCATCTGCACAATCTGCGGTCGATGTTCTGGCTGTCGATGCCAAGGTTCGCTGGGTAACAGATGCCATCGTTGAGCAGCTCAAGGTCGGGCTCACAGATAATGAAAACGATCATCTGAATGGCTACAGCTCGCTACGAATATTGCCAAGACGATTGAAGAGAAACGTGCACGTCTGGCAAAACAAGTCAAGGCATGCCGCGTGTCTTACTCGTGCTACCAAAAATGACAATACCTGTAGCAATGGGACGACGTACGCTCTGAAAGGACTGACGCTTTGGATAAAATTTTAGAGGACCTCGGCTCGCAGCGTGTTCCTCCAGACTTTTACCAGACAGTGGATGATTCCTCTCTCTTTGGAAGCCAGCATTCTGAGAATAAGACCCTGCCAAACGGGCTTGCTGCCCATAGCCCTTCCGATACGCTTCGTGTGCCTCCTGAACAAAAAGTCAAGTTGGACAAAAGGTCATGGAAAACTCTGCGCGATTTTGTAGACGATCACACTATTGAGGACATCTTAGAGACCATGGAGAACGACAGAAACACTCTAGACGTACGTTTACCTCAGGCAAAGGCTTCCCAATTTTAAACCCCATTTATAGGGTATTCTGGGTAAAACACACCAGTTTCCAGAGACCCTTATGAACACCATTACATCTATTCGAGAGTCGCTACCTGCCGACGTACCATTCCCTGCCATAGAATCTGCTCTTATGTCTCAAGATAACATTTTAACCTCGATGGCACAACACCTGGAGAGTTTAGCCTCCCACTATGATCAGATGGCCAACGCACTTAAAGACAGTGAAGCAGGAGAAGTCTTCGGCGAAGATGACATCCGTGGTATGTTCTGCGAAGCCGTTTGCGTTTCCCACTTCACAGCATTATAGAGATGAATCGTGACACTGACGAATTACCCTCTATCATGTCCGAGCTAGAGGAAAGTGTGGCGTCTGTTAACTCTACATTGTGAGTGCACAGGTATCTTCCTGTTGAGCCTCATGATCTGTAGTGAGTCTTTAGATGCTATGCACAAGTCCGGCTTAAATTATGTGGAACGACTGACAACAGCGCTGGGCGATCTTGACGAACTAGGGGAAATCATGACAGACATGTTGTCTACGCAAGAATCTGTTGAGGTTCGATTTCATGCCCTTATTTGGCACTACTCATTGTTAATTGCAGGCTGCTTGTGATGACCGCCTTGCCACTTTGCAAGAAAACCTTACAATACTGGAACAATTTCACGAACGATTCGTTTACTATCAAGCAGCATTTAATAAGCTTGTTATAGAGATTGCAAGACGACGATTGTATACAGAGTCTGCGGAGACCATAGTTCGGGGAATGATGGCTCAATTGGAAGCCATGACCGAAGGTAAGAAAAAAAACAGAATTGTGTGTCGTTGCTGACTGTTCTATAGAGGAGCGAATAGTGAGGGAACACTTTAATGCTGAGCACGGAGCACATCTTCCAGAAGATATATGTCTTTGCATCGCGAATCCACCTACACGATGGCAGGTCATCCCTGCAGCCGGCGACTCTCTAGAAGTTCTCCCGGATCTTGACGCCATCGTCATCGATGAGGCTCGTGTGACTGTTCTCCGATTCTCTCATTTATTCATTCTTACCATCCAGGCTAGAGGTCGTCTAGGGAGCGGTGAGACTGCGGCAGACACTGACAGTGTGTAGACAGCATGTCTGCAGGTAAGGAGGAATTTGGGTAAAGTTGCAAAGTTGCAATTAAAGCGGGGACATGGAACTATGACGGTGCTACAGCGTATACAGACCATATGAGACTCAATTGAATGGAAAGATGTCAGAGCTTGGAGCTAACAGATAATGCAGGAACATCCCGTCGCCTGTCCTTCGGTATCAGCTTCGTTCCTATCTCCTTCAGCCGCAGAACTGGCGCCCCGTCGCCGTTTCTTCTTCTTGACATCCGTTTCTGCGGGAGACAACACATCAAATGGACGCACTGAGATGTGTACTATCGAAACCGGTGGTTGAGCGGACTCAGCTGCTGGAGACTGTGGTGTGTAACTCGGGAATTTGAGTTCTGGAATAGACATTAAGACCCAGGAGACCGCAAAAAGCCCGGAATGGAAGACACTTACTTCGAAGGGTATCTTCGTCTTGAAGCATCTTTCCCATGTATAATAATCTCAGGGAGGTTGGGGTAGATGGTCTATTAGGGTCCCACTCTGTAACAATGGTTGGCTGGTCCTTGTACTGGAGAACAACTGACCTGAATCCCAGGCATTCCAGATGAGCTCTTTAACACGACCTATGGTCGTTAAATCAGAATCAAATGTCATTGGCTTTCGTCGTCCGGAGACTAAAAGAAAACATAGGGATACTTGTGGTGCCGGGGTCATTAAAGAGGCTGGAGACGGCTCAGGATAGAAGATTGCAAGAGCAGAAGACAGACTTTCTACAGGACCTTGATCTTGCAATTCTGAACTCACATCAGTATCATTTCTTTGGCAACAAGATTTGCTTCACCGTTCTTTGTTTCAGTGGCCATGTCGGAGGAGCATGAAAGTCGTTACACTGCGCCGTACACTTGTATGGTCACAGACCACAATTGAAAGATTCAAGTATCGAGTCCGAAGCAAGAAGCATACCGGTGTCAGACTCAAATACAGCCTGCCAGCCATCACCTGATGCGGATCTGGAAGTGCCTATGTTTGGTATTACCACTCGCATAACCATCACTCTAGCATACAAGTTACTTGGACATTATTAGTTTTAGGTATAAGTTCCGATCCTCTACTTTGACCAGAGACACTACGACGCTATCCCGAGCTGTCGAAAGCTCGATAGGCAGATTGAATCGCTGAAAAAGAACCGAGTTCTCGGAAGAACAAAAAGCCAGTACGTCCGCGCCGGACATCGCTACAAACTATCACAGGTCAAAAAAGACATTGCAATAGATGAAAACATACTAGATCCCCATTCTCCAGCCTTTTCTTGAACGTCTCAAAGTAATCTCTCTGTTCTTGGGTCGCATTGGGTGAGCACACAACTTTAGCAGATGAGCCACCAGTTCGAAACGTGTTAAAAACAGCAAGGGCTTGCTCGCCAGAGTGAAAAGTACCCAAAGGTGTCTTTCCAGCTTTATTGTTCTTAACACTATCATCCAGCGTGGGAGCACTTTGCCGCGAAATATCTGTAAGACAAACAGGAAGAGAAATAGATGGTTGGATATTGAGAGAAAACGAGCATGAATTGGAGTCCGTTGTATTATCATTGACTGAATGTGCGGTTGAACCAAGACCTCTGAGGGCAAGTTAGCGGGAAGGCATAAATATACGAAGGCAATACAAACAAAGGGCCAAAGATGCTCGTTCGGCCCCAAATAGATTTGGACGGCTCTGCGGCTGAAAGTGAGCTAGTAGGAAAGAGTTTATCCTTGGCGACTGCAAGACTTGGGTACTCATTAGATGGACAACAAGCAGGAAAAGGTAAAATGAAATACATATTGTTGGTTGTTTCTGACGGTTGCTCTGCTTCCGTTGTGTCCGTTGTCTGAAGCGGAGGTGCAACATCTTCCTCGAAATCATCCAAGCCGTCGGTGTCTTTGGCATTGACACCAGCGAGCTCCAACAACTCTGGGCCAGTAGGTAGATCAAAGAGATCGTCTGGACCATTATCTTCCGGCTCTGGGGTTGGACTATCCACTTTCTTGTATTTTCCCTTTACAGACACGAGTTTGCCATGCTGGGCATCCACCTTTGCCTTTTTATCCCATGTTAGCAGTGAGGGTTTGAAACCTGCCGAGGAACGACCTGGACCGGGTTTAGACCGCTCGGGTTTGCTCGAAGGAGGTCCGTTCACATTGGTTGCAGCCCTAGATTTGGCAGAAATGGTTCCGTGATCAGAAACAGCTTGGAAATCATCAAGCAATTTGACACGAGGATTGGCTTCTCGTTCCCGGTGTTTAGGCAGCTTTTTGGTTGTGTCTTTGGCTAGGTGCTCAATAACGGGTGGTTCTGGTGAGAGATGTGGGGCGACTGCGAGCAATGAAGCAGAGGCTTCCACATTTGTCGAAGACGGAGTTATAGGTTCCGTTGCAGGGACGTTAACAGCCGTAGAGTCCATCTGGACGTCGTCACTTTCGTCTTCGGTTTCAGAGGGAGGAATGACTTCAAGCTCCATTTTTCGAGCTGGTTTCCGGGGCAAGGGGTTGGGAGAAGCGACCTGCTGAGAGGAAGTGGCAGAACTAGGTTTCATAAAATCAACCAGAGTAGGTTTTTCTCCGAACGTAGTTGGTGCGGTTGTCCGAGGACGTTTAGAGGATGGCTCGTCATCAGATATTGAAACACGACGTTTGGCATTCTGCTGAGTTGAGCTCGTTTCAGGCTGCGGGGTGAGTGTTAAGACAGGTTTTTTGATTTTTTTTGCCCTAGCTGATGATCATCAGCGTACGCGACTTAGGTAGGGAAGAAGGCGCATACGGGGTGGACCTAATGGAAGAAATTGGTCTCCAACTTGGAAAGATGTGAGATCGTCTTTGTCACGGCCATCGAGACCACGGGCAGCTCGGGCCCAGAATGCGTCAACAAGATGCTCTGATCCAGTGAAGGACTCTTGTGGTTCCCAGCTGTAGAAGCGGTGAGTTGAGCACAAAATACAGAGACGACGGACGTGTTTTCGCTGGACGAGTAGCCTTTCCACTGAAAATGCGTTATATATTGTGATGTTCAACAACACGACAAACCTTGACATTGAATTCCCAACAAAGCTTGCGCTTTTTCTTGGCCATTCGAGCCGCTGTGATCGTCTCTACGCTGGATGAGTTCACGAAGCTTCAGTGCAGATCACTGACCAACTTCATATTCTTCCTCCGAGTGGCTCATGGCGAGCAGATTGGATTATGTAATCACTCAACATCCAACCACGACCAACCACGACCTCCGTTAGGTACGTGCCGCGGCCTCGAAATTAACATACAAAATACTTGATAGATTCAATTTCTCTTCTTTCATGTACAATAATATCACAACAGATCGGAACACAAAGCCATTAACAGAGTTCCTCAAAATCCCACAGAGCACGTCCACTGACGAGTGCGTCCTTGACGGACTCCCAGATAATAGACTTGGTGTTTGACCTGTGTGGAGCCTTCACATATCGATTCTTGTCCTGGAACACCACAAAGTCGTACTCCGTCCAGTCTCCAGGTTTCAATGTATGGGCAGCTACAACAGAGGCGGCACCCATCGCCAACATTATAGTGGGCAAAACTTTCTTGGCTTTTAGCTGAGCGGTCGCTGTAGTCTGCTGAAACCGTCAGCTCAGATTGGATCACAGTTATGATACTTGCCGTCTTGCTCTTTGCAGCTTCGACGCCTGGTCCCACACAGAGAATCTGTCTCTCACGGAAGAGTTTCGACGCGACACGACTGTTCATTATGTCAACAAGACTGTGAGAATCTGCGTCCCAGCCAAAGTCGACAAACTGCGAGACCTTGGCCTTGAGATAACGCGAGTAGCCTTGTGGCAGCAAATATGAAGACCACGGTTGCACAACGCCCTGCATCGAGGTTTAATGACGGAAAAGAAAGCGCAAACAACTTACAGCTTCAATACTGTCTTCTACCCATTTGATGTGCAAGCATGGTACACCCAACGCGATAGCAGTAAGATACTTGCTCGTTTGGCTAAATTGGTCAGCGATAAGAAATAGCTTGGTGATCCTGGGTTTTCCAATCCAGCCAACTTCACTGGCTTTCAAAATGCATTGGTCGGCAGCGACAGTACCTTTCAGGTTGATCAGCTCGTCGAAATTATCAATGACGCTGCCTCCATTTTCACGAATGGATTGAACGACTGCATTCTTCTTGTCTGCAGTGTCAACTTCGTCACCGCTTTCTTCGTCGTCACTGCCGTCGTGTTTGATGCTAGCGTTATCCCCCTTCACAGCAGTCTTGGTGTCGATCAGGGTGATCAAAATACCGTATCCAGAGAATAATTTGTCCGCAGGAACGACGGTTGAGCGCGTACTGAGGACCGAACGACCTCTAGAAGGAGATCTAGGCTGGGGAATGTTGGTGTCTGGTAACGAGATCATCCGATCCGCCCAATTATTTAGAACATACTCCACTTTGACGGAAAGCTCTGCAATGGGAGCTGTGCTGCGTCGACCGTTGGCACCGATAAGAACCACCTCACCGTCGAGGTTCATACTATCGACGGTGCATTTGCGTTTCTGCTGCCAGACCTCGTCACCTTTTTGCAACCCGTACTGACGCATATCGTCAAGAGACAGCGTGTCTCTGGCGTTGTCATCGAAGATGACCTCCAACTTATCACCCTTTCCGCCAACAATGGTACCTGTATAATACATGGAAGTGCTGGGCCAATATCCCCAAATGCGCCGGTCTGACAGACCATTGAGAGAAAGATTCGTTGCAGTCATCGTGTTGGTACGTCGCTGCCTCTTGTAAGTACTGGTGACTTCTTCGGCTTTAACTGCGCGCTTTCGTTTTTTGTCCGCAGGGAGAGCGGCAGGAGCAGCCTCAGCAGGCTCTGCGACTTTAGGCCGCCACTCTCCGTCCTCAACGCGGTCAGGTTCATCCTCTGATTCTGCTTCTGGATGCTTTTCTATGTCTGATGTCTCTTCAGACACGATCTTTGCAGTTCCACGTCTGGGACGTGCCGGAGCGGCTTTGCCTTTGCCTTTTGCCTTTGCTTTAGTGGTTGCCGCGACAGGTTTTGCTTTGGAGCGCGTAGGACGAGGAACCGTGTTTTCGCCGGGAACAGATGACGGGACAGTCTGAATATCGTCCTTCTTTTTGGTAACCATACGGCTAGGCTTTGAAGTGGAGGCTTCCTCTTCTGGTTTTTCGGAGACTGGTTGCTTCATCTCGAGTTTGGGTGCGACCTGTGATTCTCAGAGAAGGAACATGCAAACAAGCGACAGCTACCTTTGGAGCAACAGCTGCAGGCTTGCCTTTGCCTTTGTCGGTTTTGAGGGCCTTGAGAGGCGGCTCTTTCACCTGTTCTTCATCCTCCTCTTCGACGGCCATCGAATCCGGAACAACTTCCTGCTCCTCATCGCGACGACGTTTGGTAGCAGTTTTTTTCGTAGACTTTGATTGGACCGGTGGCTGTTCGACGTTCCGAACAGGCTCAGGTGCAACTGGCTGGACTCTAAAAGGCATAGGAGGAGTGTTGGGAATTCTTGTGGGTGGGAAACCTCGTCTTGCCATCGGAACAGGATGTGATTGTTGAGTCTCCTCCAAATCATCTGGAGGAACATAATCATCGGGGACTATCAAGTCATGGTCGACGGTGGGTAGCATAGTATTGACAGTGGCGTGTGTTGTTGTGGGTGCAATCAGTTCCGATTCCTCTGGTGGCTCGCCAAAACGTGCGTAGTCAGAAGAAGGAGCGCTGCTGGCGTACGCGGACTCGGAATTTTGAGTGGCATTCATGTCGACATCTTTGGTCTCTTTCGAGTGAAAACCGTTGTAGACGTCAGCTAGAGAGTCATCATCTGTCTGTGGGTGCTTCTGCGATTGGGATTGGGATTGGGACTGAGACGAGTCCTCAGCAAGAATTTTACCAGTGCCCCGAGAAATGGAACCAGGTCTTCCACTGCGCTGCATCGACTCGTCGTCCTCCTCTGGGGAGAGACGGTCTAATTCAGAGAGAGGAACGTCGAACTTTGTTTTATTTTTTGCGAGGAACTCTTCTTGAGGATCGTCGTATGCAGCAAACGAGTCTTGAGACAAGGAGCGTTTCCGAGTGGCAGCTGGCTTTTTATAGCGTGAACGAGATTGTTTATCGGTGGTAGCCTTTGACAAGGGCTTAAAGGATGTGAGAATTTGGAAACAGGCGGACCAACGAGACCTTTCGTGGGCTTGATCTTCCCTTTATTAGCCGAGGCACGGCTTGCATGTTTTCTTTCTGCGACCCTGCCAACTCTAATTGGCCATCATCGGTCTGACCTTGAGTTTGTGTCTCGGCAAGCCCGAAAAAATGATAAGATTTTCTGGATTCCTCAGATTCAAGTGATGCCTCGCCGCCTTTGCTTGGGCTGTCTCTGCAGATATCGTTGAACAATTGCCACTGCATCACCATGGCTTACACTTGCAAATTCATCCTGAATGTCGCGAATTCCAACCAGTATGCTGGTCACGCGGACCAACACGGTTTACATAACAACCTTCAACTTGGAGTTTGCGCTGGTCGTCAATGTGGTGGAGAGCACAAAGACGCGGCCATTTGCCTCACAACTTTGGACAGAAAGTGCCTACTTCACCTGCTAAGCCAAGACCGTTGCCAAAACTGGATTCTTCGAAGCGTCTTGTGAAGAAACACAAGAAATTCCAGTCTCGTATCGATACAGACAAGCCGAAAAGACTCGCAGACTATCACAGACTCGCACAGCAGGCCACA
>QLOY01020184.1:0-12965 GCA_003313965.1 Megacollybia marginata | reverse complement strand
CAGGAACAGACTGAAAGTCTATCAAGGACTTCACAAACTCTCAATACGGCAGTTCAAACCAGGCGGTGAACTGCTGCTCGACGCACTGTCGACATTTACAGCCACCGAGCTGTTAAGTCACAATGATTTCGTTGCGCTCACAGTCATTGCTTGTGCATTGACATTGGGCAGAGTGAATCTTAAGAAAAAGGTAACTATTCTTTGGCAGCTTTGAACACTCTAAACTTCGTGTCAGTTGATCTCCGCTCCCGAGGTTCTGCAGGTCCTGCCAGACCTTCCAATCCTAGGAGACCTCGTCAAAAATCTGTATGACTGCCATTATGACAAGTTCTTCCGAGCACTGGGTAAGCACTTTACTAGTATCGAGGGCGTCTCATCTCTTTCCAGCAACACTAGAGCAAACCCACCTACTTCCATCACGGGTTCTATCTCCTCATGCGCGGTATTATGTTCGAGAGATGCGCATTCTGGCCTACAGCCAGCTCCTTCAAAGCTACCGCAGTCTTACTCTCGAAAGTATGGGAAGTGCATTCGGTGTGAGCGTTGAATTCATTGACAAGCGAGTATTTTGCTCCTGCTTTTGACAATAATTGACCGTTGGTTAGTGAGCTTTCTCGGTTCATAGCGTCGGGACGGTTGCATGCGTCCATAGACAAAGTCAATGGGGTTGTAGAGACTACGCGGCCTGAAAATAAAAATGCACAGTTCGACCAGTTGATCAGGCAGGGAGATTTACTACTTGGAGAAGTACAGAGGCTACGCAAGGGACTGTATTAAGCTACTGTATAAGTCTGTGACCGTTACCATTTGTGTGACTGACCGCGACCGTGACACTCTTGTTTGCCTTCTGCCACACAACATGTCCCTTTGGGTTGACCAGGTAACTGCTGCCATCTTCAAGCCTTGCCCCTAATGCACTCAGTATCGCCCGAGAGCCCTGGATGATCTTCATTACCATCCAACCTTGTCTGCCCGCCTCAAATCCTTGGTTTGTTACCTTTGCTCCGCGGCTAGGCTAACGTCCGTACATAGGCGTCATCAGGGGACTTTCCTCATATGCTGTTCTATGGCCCTTCAGGAGCTGGCAAAAAGACGCGAATAACATGCACACTACGACAGCTATTTGGTCCAGGAGTGGAGAAGGCAATTTTTTCATTTATTCCATATCAATAGCTGAAGCTGATTCATCCCAGCTGAAAATCGATCAGCGAGTATTTCTTACTCCTTCAAAACGAAAGATAGAGGTGAATTTAGTTCAGAGCAACTTCCATATCGAAATCACCCCAAGGTACCAACTCCACACTGTTGCCATTCTTTCTCATGTGTGTCTATAGCGAGGCCGGGAGCTATGACAGACTTGTAATTCAAGAATTGTTGAAGGAAATAGCCCAAACACAGCAGGTGGATCTAAATGCCAAGCAGAGATTTAAAGGTTCTCTCGCCCTCCACCTTTAGTATATGAAGGCTCACCCGCTTACTAGTGGTCATCATAAATGAGGCTGATTCCTTGTCGCGTGATGCTCAAGCAGCATTGCGACGTACCATGGAGAAATACATGTCCAACATGCGCATCATCCTATGTGCTAACAGCACCAGCCGTTTAATTTCGCCAATTAAAAGCCGTTGTCTTCTCATGCGTGTTGCCGCGCCTAACCGAGTAGAGGTAAGGGTCTGTAGCTTCTGCGAAAGCACTTGATTTCACAAATGCAGATGCAAACAGTCATGCAATTTGTTTCGAAGCGGGCTGGGTTCGACCTACCCACAGAAGCCGCTGACCAGATTATTGATGATTCTGCGGGAAATCTTCGAAAAGCCATCCTCGTCTTGGAAGCGCTGAAAATGCAGTCGTATGCGTTTCCCACTTGACTTAATATCGCATTGACTCTATTTCTAGTCCTGATTTATCAGGACCTCTGACCGTAGCCAAGCCTGATTGGGAGACCTACTGCCACAAAGTTGCGGATCTTATTGTAGGGGAGCAGTCTCCTGCCCGAGTCATGGAAGTGCGCCAAAAGTTCTACGAGCTACTCAGTCACTGCATCCCGCCAACAGTGGTTCTTAAGGTTGGTGATTGCCTCTTTGATGTCTATGACAATGACGGTGTTTGTTCAGACCGTTGCGGATCGAGTATGCGAAAGGGTCGACGAAGGTATCAAAGCCGATGTGATGCATTGGACGGCAGTTTATGTCAGGCCTCCTCTATCGTATGATAATGATACATGACTGATACGTTTACAGGAACTAAGGATGCGTATTGGGAATAAGAAAATCTTCCACCTAGAAGCGTGGGTCGTAAAAGTGATGTGCCTACACAAGGCAAGTAATCAAGTTAGACTGATGGAGCGTGTACCTTATTCTCACTACAGCATTTCTTTTATGGTATTGACATGGATGATGGCTTTGAGTGACCAGGTTTGTGAGCCTCAAATTCAGGCGTCGAGCACTGTTGTATTATTCTATTAATCTATTTAGATGTTTGATTGAGTATCCAATTCTTCTTCCACACAACTGAGGAAATCAATCAACTGTCGCAGAGGCCAATCAGCTCCAGAAAACACTTTACGCGTCGTGGACGTACCAATTTATGTCTTTTCTGACCTATGAGCTTGCCTGGCTGAGTTTTCAGTCGATCATAAATATGGATCAGTTTGTCGTGAAAATGTTGGATGGCCGATGACTCCAAAGCTGGATCATCTGTGGGTGTATGCAAAGGACCGAAACACTGTCACTGAAATCGACTAAAATGAGGGCATACTTACTGGTTCATCTTTGAGGAGTAAGCAACACAACGCATAATCCCTGCATCACGTCAACGAATTGCTTCACAAATTATGCAAAAGGGTTAACCAAACGCGCCGATGGCATCTAGCCTGTCGGCGTCCTGGACGCAGTGCAGTTCGATACAATTCTTTGGACCAATCAGAAACAACGAATACGAATGCTTCAGAGGTACTTGGTGCCAGTCCCCCCATTTCCCTGATTCATGTAACCGTTTTTCGGTGGTCCAAGACACGTTTTCAATGATTCTAACAATCTCCTTCGCACGACCGTCAGTAACGAGATCCACGCCACCCTTTTCCTTGGCAGAACTAAAGAAGGGCAGAAAAAAGGCATATGGATTTGAATAAAGTTCAGGAGACACGTATTTCTTGTCCAACACGTCGTGCAGAAGGGCAGCTAAGAATATATAATGGAACAATAACGAAATTGAACTTGAATGATACCAATTTCGACAACAAGGAGGTCAGGAGTTGCTCGAGGATGCTGTTGAGCAATTGCGAGAGCAGTTTTTCGTACCCGGTCCACTGCAAGCCACGTTTGAGGACGCGTTTTGAAGCGAGTGCTGCCATCTTGGACACTCACCGTGATACATATCATGAGAGGGATCATAGCGAGCCATTGTTTCCTTGAAGTCAGTCTAATCTCAAACTGTGCAAGATGTCTGTCCTACTCTGGCCAATGCTTCAGCTTCTTGGATAGCAATCTCGTCCGCCATGGTTTAAACTGAGTTAGTCACGCCAGTAACGTGTGACATTGATATTGTGGCAGTGTGACCGCGTTTGGATTCGCCACATCACACATATACTATGCAGCGGAACACCTTGCATCTGACAACCTTTCGACTTCTAGTATGCCTTACCTTTACTACTGGTGCATACGCAGGTTATGACTCGTTGCGTAATGTCTCGGTTTCCGTGAGCCCTGATCAGCGCCTGCCGGACTCTCTTGACGGTATTTCCTAGAATGTCGATATTCAACAATCCCAGCCTTTGCAACTCTTGAACTCCCTTAAACACGAGATAGAACAGGAGTCTAGCCCCTTGATGCGTCAGGTCTTCTCTGTCCTGTTCCCTTTCGGTCCTGCCTGGAATTCCATCCTTGGCACGTTCTATATTAGCTCGTATGTCGCAAGTCTTCTTCTGCTGGTGGCTCAGGAACTCGTCTTCAGTGTTCCTAATTTTATTCTTGCATTCATTCCTGCACACATTAATGGTAACACTCTAAACGTTATGACCGCATTTGCCGTCAGTCCAGTTCTACTTGGAAGGATCTGATATCGATTGTCCTTCAGACCGGCGGCTTGCTCTCGGACGTATTTTTGCATCTTGTCCCACATTCTTTCATGGGCGAGTCTCCGGATGCAAATGTTCATTTCGTCATGGTCGAAGAAAAAAGAAATATACTCATTGGGTTAGTATTCATCGTTCATCCCTTCAGATCATCTAGCTTCTGTTCTCCTGATTCTAGGCTCGGTGTCTTTGTAGGGTTTGCTGCCTTTTTTATGATGGAAAAAACCATGCGAGTTCTCGGTGATGACAGCAACAGCGAAAGCCATGGACATAGTCACACCCATTCTCATGCATTGAATGAGACCGCAGTGGCCACTACGACTGGTGTTTCGAAGCTGTCTCAGAACGGTCTTTCATCACGCAAGTCAACGCCCGGGAATGTGGTCACAGATAATGCACCACCCTCAACTGACAAAGGGCCTTCGAAGATGTCAGCTTATCTGAATTTATTTGGTGATTTTGTACACAACATGTAAGTTCTGCTCGATCGCTTCTCGATTTGTGACTATATTAATGCTTCTAGTACTGATGGCCTGGCGTATGTGTATTGTCTGTTCTGAGAGTAAAGGACTGACATCATTCTGTGTGAATCTGATATAGTATGTCTGCGTCCTTCTATGCCTCGCCTCTGATAGGTGCTACTACCACTCTCGCGTGCTTTGCACATGAAATTCCGCATGAGATAGCAGACTATTCCATCCTTATCCGGAGCGGCTTTACCAAAAAACAGGCCTTGCAATCGCAATTTATAACTGCGGTGGGAGCTTTCGTGCGTAAAAACCTTCTCGTGACAAGCTTTTCTGATTTCTTCTCTTCCTTTCTTCCCCTCCAATCATCAAACGAACGTCTCTTCATTTACTGAACGTGCTCTAACCTACGTGCATCGCCAACAGGTTGGGTGGGTGTTCTTGCTTCTCTTGGCAAAGTCAATTTATTTATAACACTACCTCTTTCCTTCTTTTACTATGCATCGTGGTGGCGCACATGCATCCTTTTTTTACTTTACAACCCATCGTGAACATGCATAAACAGCACTTTTATCGGAATTGCGGTCCGTAACGCTGCTGTGGCCGCTTCAGATTCTGAAGACTATGTTATGGACTTGGCGGCAGGGATCCGGCAAGACGCTGATGGGCTGCTGGGTACGACATTGTATCTGGCCGATCTTGTGATACCCTTCGTGGCTGGGGGCTTCTTGTACATCGGAGCCGTTGCAGTGCTACCAACGTACGATGTCTTTACCTTCTGTGCCTCATGCTAACCCGGTCCTATCGTCTGACAGACTCCTCGCAGAAAGCAGGAGTGGCAAGCAAGCAATGCGAGAGGTAAAGAACTGTTGAATGTTGCCTGTGTACCTAACATTTCGTATAGTTTGCAGCCATGGCATTTGGAGTGCTGTGCATGTTTTTGGTCGCGTGAGTTTCACTGTCTTTACCCTCAAACCAGCACCTAATCGTGGCGCTCACCGCAGCTGGAATGAATAGAAGATTCACCACCGCATAGATTAGAGTAGACTGGTAGACCGGATCTTCAGATGAACTGTGACAGCATTTTCCAGTTGTGATTCAGAAGGAGCAATCAGCACGCGTTCTTAACGGGGATACAGCCGATGAACGTGCGTCGTATTTGACACGCAAATTTATCGGAAAACTTGAAGGCGCCGTCTCAAATACGTGTTTCTCTGCTGATGCATACCGAAAGTTGCCCCTGATTCAGTCTACATTGCGGATATAACGTATATTTTCGTGACTCGAATAATTTTCTGTGCCGGTGCCGATCAGCTCCGACTTGTGGACGACCACCACTCATTTCTTTCCTTTTATTTGCCCAGGCATCTTTGTTTTGCAATAGCAAGTTCCTGGTTCGTTCCCGTTGTTTCCATCAACCTCCCTGCTCAGCACACTATCCAGTGCCTTTCTGTATAAATTCTCTCTGGTCGTGTGCAGCAACCACGGCTATCCTCTACTGTCCCCAGCTGAATGAAGCTGGTCACTTTGTGAATATCAGCTCCGTCATTCAATACAACACAACCGTCTCTGTTAGAATGGGTACCAAAGGTCGATCAGTGCCGCGCATCGTGTGCTGCGCAATTCCAATTGCACGAGCTGCAGGAAAGGTGCTCGTTATTACGAGCCGAAAACAACCAGACAATTGGGTTTGTGAGTGCTCTGGTACCGAATACTGGTTCCTGCAGTCTGACCGATCTCATTAACAGTGCCAAAAGGTGGCTGGGAGCCGTCAGATGTTAACCTTGAAAACGCGGCGTTGCGGGAAGCCTTTGAAGAAGGTCTCACCCTTTCCTCTTTCCGTACTCTCAGTCCTGATACTCTCCGGGATTCCGTTAAATAGCGGGCGTGCGTGGCAAAATTACACGTTTCGTCAAGACAATAGCCAGTCCGTCAGCCACATATCATTTTTTCGAGCTCGATGTTGCATCACTCGATCAGGACTGGCTTGAAAGCAAAGAACGCAGACGAGAATGGGTCGACTTTGCTGAAGCATTCCGAAGATTAGAATGGAAGAACGAGCTGGCTCAAGGCCTAATGTCTTCATCATTGGCACCACGGTGACCACCCAGATCGACGACCAATTAAAGGCTTATATACGGTCGTCCAAGGGATTTTCTTTTGCTCTGCATTCTGACTTTGCATTTGCATACTAGACTTCATAACAAAAGTGCCTCTTAATTCTTCTCATTGGAGATACCCTTGCAAGCTACTTACCTTACTTCCCCTCACCTTACTTCCCCTCATGCAAACTTCTACTTGCTGTCCATGTACATTTATTATCAATTGACTTGGCAGATAGATTTCATCTACGGCCTTCAGAAAACTTTTCACTGGTAGTAGTCTAGCACAAATTTTCATAGATGTATTATACAACTTGTCATTCATTTTTTCAGTACTCCAACGCGTCAGATCCTGATAACGCGTCGAAATTACTATCCACGTGGCCGCCCGCACCTGGCACGATACCTTGTGATACGCGTCTTTCAGTAGCCGGTCGATGCTAATACAGGGTACTTTACAATTCTATGCTGATTGAGATAGACTTTTCTCAAATTCCACGAGTGGCCGTAGCTCCACTCCATAGTGGGTAAGCTCCTCTCCTTCCCAGGAACCTGAGCGCCCTGTGCTCAGCCTCCATTTCCTGCGTGGAGTTTGCTTCATCTTCCTCTCTACTTTCGTCATCCTCAGCATCGGCAGTTGACCCGAATTCCTGTCAAGTCATCAATAAGATCGATGCTCAGAATAGCTACTGAGTACCTTTGCACTACATGTGTCCCATTGTGCATGAAGACTCCGGACAGTTTTGAGATCCGTAGGAGCCGCAGATGTAAGGCTAATCCGATTGGGAAGTCTACAAAGCCTGACCAACGTCTTTGGGGAAGGGACAGACGAAGTTTCGACCTCTTGAGGCACCCAGGGAATCGGTGGCTGGTTGATTTGTCTTTGATGGCATGTAGTACACGTTGTCTTCCACAAAATTTAGATCTTGGATAAGGTCGCATTCTATGAGCCAGCAACTCTGAACTTGAGCGGTAGGAGCAGGAAGCGCATCACTTGTTGAGTTGAGCGCCTGATTACGGGATAAAAATGCAAAATAGCAAGATCGGAAGCTAGATTGTCGAGTAGTCGCGACGAATCATTGGCAGATAGTTGATAATGATGGCTTGTAATGCGGCTTGGCAGTAGACCTCGAGTAAACCGAGTGGAGAATGAATCCGGAAAAGTTGAAGACGCTGCATAAAAAAGGCGAAACTGCTTTGCCGAACCCTTCTCTTCCAAGATAACAGAAGAATAATGGTAGAATGCGGATGTACTGACTCTCTGGTATTATGACATTGAAGTGTTTGCGCTTCGTCAAGTAGACCTTGTACGATGGCGATTCCGGGCCTTTCATGTCTTCGCATCAACAAGAGTACCTGGTCCTTTCATGAGGAGCCCCTTTACCTTCAGCTCTTCTCCACTAACAGCCCTCAGGCCTCAGCAGGTACTCTGCGATCCGAATCATCGGACCAAATTCGTCAAATGCCTCACCTTTTCGGATTTCTTGTGTTTCTTCTGGTTTGAGGGAGTTGCAGACTCTCTCCTTCCCGTCTTCATAGCAATGACTGAATGCCTGCGCTGGAAAACAAACAGATCTCTGTCTTCTCAAGAAACAGCACTGCCAGACGTAGGTCGAGGAGGGGCAGGAAATAGTATCTCGTCGATCTGCCTAAATAGTGTATTAGCTGGAATGGAGGCCTATTTAAGCCCTCACCAATTCCAAGGTTGGCCAGTAATAACTACCGAACTCCTTCGTCTTTCAGTGTCTCGTTATATGCGGACATACTCAGCCCGTACCCAAAAGGTCTTGATTAGTTTCTCCAGCCTTTGATAACATCATCGCCCTCGAAATCCTCTTCTGTGGTCCACAGCGTCAGCAGTAGCATTCGTGTCTTGCGGGGAGCCGCACTGGGACCACCAGCTCTCGACCTCCTTGTCAACGGATTTGCCCTCGTGCCAGGAAGATGGCCAGGAACCCCGCTCATTCCAGAGGGCACGTTCAGTACGTTGATGAAGAAATCTATTTATATCCGTTGTCACACGACATTGGCACTTGGCGTTGGTCCTTCAAATTCTGGCCTATAGCTAACGGAACAGAATAATATCCGTTTGGAGGCTGAGCACACCAAGTTATTCCTGGCTTAGCGTTATCGTTGTCAGCGTTCTCCTAAGACTGGGCTAGGGCTTTGACTCAACCCCTCAAGGCCTCAAATTTTACCACCCTCTTCAACACTAGTGACAATGTCTCTTTGGGCCTTTCAAGTCGGTCTTGCATCATCGCTAATTGTGGGATATGAAATTCGACAGAGTTCGTTGGCGTCGAGACGGTATGCTATGTCGAAAGATCAAGGTTACGAGACTGTTGGATTCATCAGCAGGAAGGAAACTCGAACAAGGAACGGTCGGGGACCGTGCTACACACTGCGTCCAACTCTACTGTGTGCCATGGCAATGAAGCTTTCCCTGCCAAGAAAGCCGTTGAAGATGCGCTCTGAGTTTGGACTCGGAGGCCGTTTGCGATCCGTGACACGCGGCGTTGTTGGGGTCGTAAATCGACTGAATTTGACTCTGACCCTCTCCTCTCCATTCCCACACTGGGTCGGTCTTTCTCAAGCCAAATAGGTTCAGGGCATCTCCGGAAACTTCAAACCATGTTGTAAAGAAATAGCACTTGGCTGAAACCAACTATCGGCACGCTCTGCATCTCCGTTACCGCACGTGGCACCCTTTGCTTCGGTCTTCCACGAACTGAAGGACATTGTTTATGCCTCAGGCGTTTTGCTGATTAGACTCTTCCAATCGTGATTGATCAAGATCCAGTATGTACGTATTCAAAGCACAATTTATCCCGTTGCCATCAGCTATTCCAATGCTTAACCTAAATCTGCTTTCTCGGCATGCAACTGATACTGCCAGGGAAATGCAAGCTGTGTTAGGGCTGCAGATGCTGCATTGCCTAAGTGATAACTCTGATCGCGTAATTCTCGTACGAATATTCCCTTCAGATTGGATGGAACCTACATACACACTGATAGATCTGATTTCAGCCCCTCCGACACTTGGATCAAATATGTCTTCTTGATTCAGTACTAGTACAGAGTAAGGCGTTCTTCTTCTCTTTTCTGAAAATCTGAACGCCGGAATGCGCGCATCGATTGCCTAAATCGAAATCAACTCGTTTCCGAAATCATCACTCCAAACCGTGTTCAATTTGGTATCCCGTAACAAGTCACAATGTTTGGGCGAAATCAGGGTTTTGTGTCCTAAAATATTTACTCAATTCATCCAAAGGCTTTAAAACCGTAGCTCGGTAACCTTCCTGCCTCCCACAAATTTTCCTTTTTCTCAAGCATGGCTCGCTACTTAAGAGTCACACCATCCTCCTTCCAGCATAGCTATGTGTCGACCCTCACGGTCGACGATCTTTCGTACTCACCCTCAGATATGGAAAAAGCTCGTGACGATAGCCATCTTGTTGCGACAGGCCGTCGAAATTGGAAGACACTCCGAGGGAAGGGTGAGGCTGTCTGGCCACTCAATTTGTAGGTTTTCCTCAACATTCATATTGTATACACTGAAACTCATCCGATAGGGAGGCTGCATTGCTTGAAGGTAGTTTCGAACTACTTGTCTGATCAGATTTATCTCACATCATGTAGCGTTGGAGAAGTACAACCCAGACGATCACAAACACTCGAAATGCGGTCGATTTCCATTACGCAACAAATTCATCAGTGATTACATTTTTGAAGTCACTGGAAAGCGAAGAACGGCCAAGCAAGTTGGCAGTCGACTTCAGCAATTACGAGACACTTGCAAGGATGATCGAAGTAGGTGTTCCTCGTCTATGCTTGTTCGCCACTCATCCTTTCAAGTTCTACGACTGGTTTGTTCTCGAAAGGCAGAGTCTGGAGCTTCCAGTGACAGCGATATGAATCTTTCAAGTGGATCCGAGTCTAGTCCGCCAGTTTCAGCTTCAACCCCTCCTTTTGAATACTTCGACTCTCGTAGTCCTCTCACCCTCATGTGGATCAGTGTTTCAATCAAAACCACGACTCAGACGACAGTTCCTCCTACTATCCCTTTCATGAATAACACTCAACTGACGCCTCTGACAATACATTTGGCTACTCTTGAAACTTCTGAACGTCACGCTTACTCGGACCTCGGTGGACTCAACTCTGAAGTTATTTTCTATTCTCCTTCCTTACTCTCCTCACATTGTTTGTGGACTGTTTGGAAGCAGGGCACCCCTTTTTCGGTCCATCGAGAGATCGCACAGTTAAACCTCCATTCATCCCCAAAACACAGCTCTGGCTGGAACTACTCGGCAAGATTGGTGCCCGGTTTTTGGTCAACACTGTGCAACGATCCCTGTAAGTCTTTCTCTCCATATGTACAAGCACCATTGACATTAGACCACAGGTCCCACCCAATATACAATGATTCAAGACATTTACCCCGATCGTCATAGCGTGTTTGACGACTCGGCGACCAAGCTGTCGATCATCTATAATTTCTTCTATCCCCTCTATGATACGGAAACTGCTCTCAAAACAGAGGCAAGTACTGAACCTATTTGTTCGTAGAATCATCGATAACCTCGCTTTGTCAAAGACTGAACTACTCCTCGTCGACACTTCGTACTGGACAGAGACAACGGACAATGATAATTCTCTCTGGTATAGCCAACGCGCCACTGCCACTTATGACGTTAACGGCTACTCTGCACCCTGTGTGGCATCACATCATATCCTTAATCCTTTCAATGTTGACACGAATAATGCTTCTCTTCCAATTTCTAGAGTTGGACGCCAACGACAAGTTACACAGCAGACTTACCCAACAATTATTAAACCGCGAGTCGTCCGACCTGGATCGAATTACAATTATTCTTATCAGCAATACTAATTTTTCCCCCGACCGTCCACTCTGTAGCATGTGGTTTTGTAGCGCCGATAGTCCTTCTATTTTGTTTAATAGTTCGTGGAATATTGTAGCATAATATACATTGTATATAAATATGATACTCACACACCATCACGAGAGGAGTTTTTCGTTTGCACTGTTCGCAATCTCCATAACATTGAACTTGGCAAGGTCATAGTAATGCTCTGTAATAGCTATGCCGCAAACACTCTTTGTAATGATTAATCAGACAGCTGGCGTGATATAGATTTACCTTGAAAACTTCGACAAGGATAAATATTTGAGGGTTGGTCAAATCGACTTTGTGACAGGCCGGAACACAGTCGGCTATGTTCTGAATGATAGAGGGTCTAGATAGTGTAGTATGATTGCGAATTCGTAGCTCGACCTTGTACTGTGAAAGTATTGAGAGGAGAAATGATTAGAGAGATACACTGACCGTGAACGTGCTCGCGGGCTTCTGTGAAGAGAATGAATTGAATGCTGCACGGAAGAGGCCTTGAATCTCAGGAATGTTTGTTGTGCAAGTCCCGGAAACAGGCACAAATCGATGAGAGTATCTGAGGGATAAGCAAAGTCAACGGTAATAGAACGGAAGTATCACCTAGTCCTTGTGACGCCTGTGTTCTTGACATTTCTGATATGGGTTTCGACCAACTTGACAGGATCGACGGGTGGTTTACAGGCAATGAACACAACTGGGCCGAATAAAGTCAGAAAACGAGCTAATCAAAGAGTTTACCACAAGGAGTATGTGTTAGACAATTAACTGGAGCTTGCATGAGTCCCCTCGAAAGTATTACGGACTTCTCATACCGAATCTTCGTTCTGTTTTTGGACGTTTAATGGAAGATACCTCCTTGGAGATTTGATTCTCAATTTCATTTGCGGAGTCGGAATGTGTATCCTCCTCTTCCCTAGATTTTGAACCGTCGGGCCAGAGATCCGAAGCCAGCTGCCACAAAAACGCGTCAATAAGCATCTCCAGAATTGTACCGTCTCACAGAGTCGAGAAGATCATACAGCTCGCCAACAGTCTGCTTTTCCTTCCCTTTGACGCCTTGGAATAGGTTTACAAAGCCAAGACCCCGATTTCGTGACTCACAGCTTACCCAGACGCCGGGACCATCGATAAGAGGTCTACTCCAAAGGGGTGTTCCATCCTATGAAGAAAAGCATGTCAACAATGAATTGGAGTAAAACTGGGCCCACAGAACGGTATTTCTTTCTCTTTTTGTCCGACTTGGGTGCAACGCGCGTGTCGGTCATGAAAGTCGGAGTTGAGAGTAACGTTAGGTCACGCCACGGTCGTGTGATCATATTAAACTTTTTCTGCAGAGTGGCAAACGGAGCATATTGTGTAACATTCTCGACTAACGGCGATTTCTTCTCTGGTTAGGCTCGTTGCGCTAGCGTT
>QLOY01020153.1:0-14303 GCA_003313965.1 Megacollybia marginata | reverse complement strand
CATAAATTGGCATCCGTCAACACCCTCTAGAGGAGCATAAGTCTCGATGTTTTACTTAAGGCAGATGGGACCTTTTGATCATGGTAAAAGTACAGGGCTCCTTCTGGATGCGTAAACGATTCCCAACCGACTGGAATCCCAGGACTGATCGTTCCGTCAGATGATTGGGCGCATAGATTTCCAAGACGTACCGTACAAAGGAAGTAGTCAAGGGATCGATGACATATGTGGTTTCTTGCTCCGGTCTACATAATACATTAGCAATGTTATGTGTTGGATGCGCATGTCCTACACAGTGGCTCTTTGGTAGTATCGAGCGAGGCCTTCTGGAGTTATGGGGTAGAAGGACGTATGGGCTGCTGATAACATGGTATCTGTGACAGCAGGTACGTCGCCAGCTGTGCGGTCAAAAATCATCTCTTCTGGGGACAGTGTCTCGATACGATCTTCAGACTGATTTGCTGAGGGTGAATCTATTACAATGCTAAGTTCCGTCTGGGTGCTAGGGTCCGACTCCGGACATGGCAAACGAGAGTTTGAGACATTCTCGGAAGCATAGCGTTCCACGGAGACAAGTCCCAAGTCCTGTGAGGAGCGAGAGGCATTTGACCCGAAAAATGGATTCGGGTAGAACCGGCTTGCATAAATTGGCAGTGGTGAACAGTCGTTTGCATGATGGACAGCAGAAGATTTCGTTTTCTTCTCCTTCGGACTGGATATCAGAGCTGCAAATCGACGCACGAGTTTTGCACAGAAGGCATTCAGATTTGTTATTTGATGGCGAATTAATGAGAAGACATAAAGAAGACATGGCCGGGCAACAGAATCTGACAAGACATGCCTCAGCAACTTGAGCAACAGGTGAAGCTGGCGGACGACCGCCATGGTCGAAGCAAGAACACTGTGGAGAACACGAGGCACTGCGGCTCTAATGAGCGGTCACACTTTCAACAGCTGTATTGTAATATAATATGGAATTTCTACTGCACTGATTACCTGTCCCGAGGTCGAGGTGCCCATGTCTGAGGCTCAAATGTATTGGAAGGTAGCACAGGAAACGGACTTGAGGATGTATTCTGTGGTTCAGTCACATCCTTCGAGACTTGATCTGGAGTCTGAAGGCGAAGGCGCTCTTCTCGATCCCGAGCTTCAATCACAGCAGCATTTTGCTGAACACGCTTTTGACGCGCCAGATCGTATTCAAGTTCCTAGAAGAAGATGTCAGTCAGAAAAACATTGTGGAAAGCTGAGTAACACCTCGATTGTTGGAGGAACATCTCGTGTATGTGCGAGCCAGGCAGACCATTGCGCTAGTAAAGAAATCAAACGTGTCAAAAAACATATGCCATTCGTATACCAGCAACTCTTTTGCCGCCTCCAATGTAATCATACATATCGCCACGATATTTAATGAAGCGTTTAGGTCTTGTTTCTGTCAAAGTTGGATGGAAAAACAGAACTGGAAGGGCTTACTTACCGTACAGTGGATTCACTCTTTCATAGAAAGTGTTCCCTGAGATGTAACTTGACAAAACTGGGTAGGGTTGGCAAGAGGCACACCTTCCAAGTCTCGACCAACATAACCTTTCTTTATAAGATAAGCCGCGTAGCACAAGCCGTGGAGAAACATACTGGGTTGAAGAGGCGTCGCAGAACGCGTTGAAGGAAGGACATGCGAATAACGTGACCTCGTGTACGCGAATCGTCCTGTCGAGATGTTGGACTTGGACATTGCTTCATCCCAAGAATGTCACACCGAGTATCCTGGTGAGAAGTGGCGTCCAGCTTTTCTTACTGCGCGTCGATTATGCCGGTTAGACCACAGGTACCTGATGGTTGGCGTTTCCATTGACATTCTATTGTCTCTTAGCATGCATAACGTTCACAATGCCGTGGCGCGTACGTATGCGTGCTACTCACGAAGAATGTTGCAGAACATGCTTACTTCTCTGTGCCAGACTCACCCTCACTAGCATTTGACATTTGAAAGCTTCAGTTCTCAACTGTGCTGAAAAAAGAAGTAATTCGACCTCGATGATGGTTCCTGCGTCTAGCCTGTTTGGACTTTACATATATACTGTGGCGCAATGTGCACCATTCCTTTAGGAGACGGACTAATGGCCCCGATTGTAGTGCATGGAGCTACGAATCATCGGACAGTCTTCCATTCAGGCTGTTGCGTGTTCCCAGTTCTGCAGCCAATAGAAACGTCTGTTACAGACACCTGAGAAAAAAGCAAGTTTGATGGAATTAAGGAGACAGTTGCTCCACTGTCACGAGGAAGAGTTGTCTTCGAGTCTTGAACCATTTTCCGGACCAAGGAATGATGCGAACAGCTGGGTGTCGAGTGGCAATTGACTGTTGGGCTCTCAGTTTCGATTTAGACATGCTTCTTGGTTGAACCGGCGGATGACAAATGAGGCAAGCATGACGTCACCCAGATCCACATTTGTACTTCTGACTCGCTAAAAACTGTGACAAAAAATCGGATAGACAAAGTAGATGACCGATCTAGTTATGATAAGGACAAATAAATAAATAAACAAGTCGACGGCAGGATGCGGACGGAGTTTGAATCGGCAAGCGAGTAACCATCATCCACCAGGCAGCCAACATTTCTCAGAGTGAGTAGCACTGTGTTCACATCGTCAGCCACTCGACTGCTAAGGACCGAGCGTGGATTTTAGATAAGCCGTTATAAACAATCGCCCACAAACATGTCTGGCAACTCTGCAGGAGAACAAACCCCACAGCCGACGCCGGCCCCAGTCAGTCAGTCCAAGCCGGCTGAAAAACGGCGCAACAAGTCCGACTCCAAACCGAAACGCAACTCGAACAGATGTAATGTTTTATTTCTTGAGTTCATCTCGCCAATGCATTGATCATTATCAACAGCATCCCCAGACCTCCCAGTTCAATCCCCGCCTGCAGTATTGCCTGCACCTATATATCATCAGCCTTTTGGTCCTGCTTTTATTATGAACCCCCCTCCGTATCCACTGTCAGGCTCACATATGTCCCAACAACAACATCCAGGTTATCCTCAGCATCCCTCTATTCAGGTCCCCCCAGGCACTCCTATACCTCCCCCTGCCCACTATTCATATCCTATGCCTCCTGGTCCATATGCTGGCTATTCCTACCAGTATCCGCCAATGATGATGTACGGGTCACCTCACCTACCCCATCAGGACCACCATTCAACTTCCCCGGAACAGTCTTCCGGTTCTAAACGTAAAAGAAAGGCGGGCAAGGGCAAAGGAGATGCATCCGACGACGACGCTGCCTCCGGAAGTGACGCACGTCCACAGGCCGCACAAGTCGACCTTAAAAAACGCACAAAAACAGTAGGTTCTCCTTTTTCATTCAGTCACTCTTTTAATCAAGTCTGCCTCAAGCAACGAGCCTGTGACTCGTGTCGCAGTCGCAAAATCCGTTGCGACATCCTTTCCGATGTGGTATGCGTCCAGATTTCCTCTGTTCGTAAGTTCACATTTTCACAAGGATCCACCGATGTGCCAACACTGCAAACAATATGGTTTTGAGTGCACATTCTTCCTACCAATAACCGAAACTCGGTTCAAGAAAAAAGTCAGGCAAGAAGACGACCCCGCAGACAAGGAAAAGCCAGAGGTCTCAAAGTCTGTCGCTCATTTGCATGACTCGCAGACTAAGCGCGAAATTGGAGTTTTTGGTACTCGTCTCTTTCCTCCTCTTCGTACAGACTGATACTAAATTCAAGGCCCTACCTCTGCTGCTCACCTCTTGCATTCTCAAGCTACAATTCCATCTCGCGTTTATGAAGGCTATGATCAGAGATACAACCATACTTTTGAAGTCAGCCAGAGTGGCGACGGCTTGATTCAAATTCTAAAGCCGGTGTATCCAGAGCAACTTCCCTCTTTACCCAAGCCACTCGATATTCGAGTCGAGCC
The DNA here is from genome assembly GCA_003313965.1 of Megacollybia marginata. NCBI lineage: Eukaryota > Fungi > Basidiomycota > Agaricomycetes > Agaricales > Porotheleaceae > Megacollybia > Megacollybia marginata. The sequence continues at coordinate 10,368 of QLOY01020153.1, read as the reverse complement.
TGAAACTGTCCAGCAGCTCGTTAACTCCTACTTCTCAGAAGTCGCACCTCTGTTGCCAGTCGTCACTCAGGCAGAATTTTTAGCAAACAACAATCCCCCACCAATATTGTTGTATTCAATGTGCCTCGTCGCCGCTGCTAGGCGCGAAGTCCCTCAGGGAATTTTCGATTCCATACGATACACCGTCAATAACATTATCAAAGCCGATGATGTTCTTTCGACCGCAACTACCGCTAATGTTCAGGCCTTGCTAATATTATGTATGACTGGCGACTGCCACTCTCAATTTGTGCCCAGTGCGTTATCTGCACTTTGGGTCCGCTCCGGCGCAGCTATCAGAATGGTACGCTAACATCATCTTCATGTCCTCGCTCATTTTTCTCTCAGGCCCAAGACTTGGGTTTGCATCGCGCAGAGTCTGTCAGCCAAAATATCGAGCTCAGACGCCGTCTGTGGGCTGCTTGCGTGATATCGGATCGATGGTTCGTGTTGTCAGCTTTGATCTACTCTGCTCTACTGACAGCGATTCCAGGACCAGTCTTACATACGGGCACCCGTTTATGATCGATGTGCAAGACTGCGACGCGCGGCTGCCGTCTTCCGGAGACCCAAATGATCTATACATGGATGAGCTTGTCCGGCTCAGCGTCGTCCTAGGTCGCGTGCTCAAGACTATCTATTCGTGTGTATCATCTGTATCCTCCCTCCCTTTTCCGACTAATGCACCCATAGCCCCTCTGGTCTCACGTTAGTCACTGACGACATGCTATCTCACCTCTTGTCGGATATCCAGGCGTGGCAAGATAATCTACCGGATAGTCTCAAATTTACGGGACCGGACACTCCTCGCAACGCCGGTATGTATTTTCTACTAGATGATAGACTCTATTGACAGACTTCCAGGGCTCCTTCATTTGCTATACACCTGTGTTTGCATTCTCTTTTGGCGAGTTTTCATGAGAATCAGTTATTCATGCCCAAGCCATCTCAAATTCGGCTTGACGGTCGAACAGTGGACACAGCTTGTCGCACTCACTGGTGATGCTATTGATTGGCTGGACGCCCATGAGCGCATCTATGATGTGTGGCTCCTAGTGGCGTACGCAGCAACCGCCTGTGCTCTTGTCCAGGTACTGTTCAATTTTTAACTGCATGTTCTCTCAGCTTGGTAAACTGACATCTTCGCACAGTACCATACCTGGGCACGAAGGGAAGATGTTGAGGCGTGTGCGAAGCTGCGCAAGCTACGTGATTGTGTTCGACGATGGGAAGGATCGCTCTCGCCTGACCACATGTCAGCCCGACGAAAGGCCGGTATTTTTTCCCTATAATGCCTTGAAACAGAAAGGTCATCAGTTTTGAGGCTTGCTAACATACTGTCCAGACTGCGGAGATTATTGCGCTGCTTTATGAAGCCACTCAGGGTCCAAGATATCCTATCAACTCTCCACCAGCATTGAACCCTACCGGTGGGGTAAAGGGTAAGCAACCACTCGATGGCCTCGACTACAGGAAAGACCCCTCTCGACCCGGCGGAGGTGTGTTTGTGGCCCACGGAAAAGCTCGCGAGAGTGATTTCAAAGATCTTCCCGCTGGAACAGTCATTTCTAGCAACTCGGATGAAGAAAACGAAGGTCAGGCCAATCATGTTCCGTCATCGAAGTCATTGACCGAGATTTTCTCTCCAGATCGCACTACTCAAGAAGAATCTCAGCCTCCGACCACATCACCTTCTTTAGTTAATTTCACCCCATTGGGTGGCGGCAGTAGAACGGGATCCAATATGAACCCGGCCATGAATGCACAGTCTGGCCCCAGCAGTCAGGTTATAAATATCCTCGACACACCCCAGTCGTCTAATACTCTGCACCAACATGCAATGACAGACAGTGGATTCTTGGAGGGCATTCCCGGCGGTATGTTTGACTGGGGTGAGATCTATCTCTTCTTCTATCTCATCGTACTAACAAGCCGAAGGTCAATGGGACACCTTTTTTTCCCGGTTGAATGCTGGATCCACGGAAATGGCGGCTGCATTGCAACAAAGAGAACGAGAACAGCAGCAAACTTAAGGCTTTGTAGTTTGTTGGCGACAGGGACATTCGTTAAGTAGAGCAATTGACTGGTTGCTTCCACTTTATCATGACATGGGTACTCAGCTGGCCTAAAATGGGAAAACACGTGCTAGCTTTGAGTTGATGTCTATTGCACAGGAGTTGAAATCTTCACCTTCGTTTAAATGAAAAAATTACTGGCAAAGGGTTCGAAGTCTTGGACGACGTCGAACAAGCCAATCAACGTGCTTTCACCTCCTTCAGTCCTCAATCCTCCTGTATCTTCAGCCTTGCCACCAAAGTACACCGTTCCTGCCGTCCCTCACCCGGCTCCCCATGCATATCTAGCCTTGCTCGTCGGTGAACAAGGCATTTTGATTCGTCCTCATCTACGTGACCAGAAGCCCGTGTCATATATCCTCATTCCTTGGGACAAAACAGTCAAGCCTCAAGAAGTATCAGGCGATGGAGACGACATCGGTGTAGACTGGGACGAATCCGTCATCATATATGGCATCATAGGTGCTGTAGGGCTCTTCTCAGGTGATTCTCTCACTCGGTTTCCGTCTTGCCTTGTTCTGATTTCTCCACAGCGGCTTACCTTCTGGTGATTACAGGAAGGACTCAAGTTGGCACATGTACGTATTATACCCTAGATTCGCCTCTTCTAAATGTTGATCCAAAGTCTTCGAACCTACTCATACGGTGTATGCGGTCCAAAACGTCATCGCCATTCCGCTTGTCGAAACCCGAGCAAGACTTGTTGTTAACACTCTAGCGTCACGCAATGCTGTTCTAGGACGACCGTCCCTCTTACCTGCAAGTAATACAATGGATAGCATTCCCACTTCAAAGTCTACTTCAAAGTCTACTGAGTCTGAAGACTCGGATAAACCCCAATCCTCTTCTGCTCGTGTGCAGTTTGCTACAGATGATCACGTCAAAGTGATGACCCCAAGTCCTACTTCCAGCTCTTTCAATACTCATCCAGTTGATGTCCCTCGATCTTCGTCACCAGCCCCTTCCGACCTTTCTGGTTCCTCAACACCAACATCTGATTCACCTTCAGCACCCATAGCCAAGGCCTTAGCCTCGCGTCTGTCATTCTGGACACGGCTACCTAGACGTGGCTCTCTCTTCCCCTCAAGCCCTGAAACCGCAGAGGAGTCGCATCGTCCACCACCTCTCGATTTGGACGCCATCATGCAAGACGAACAGGCAGAGCCAGTTGAAGTGATTGAATCCATCCTAACAGCCACAGCACCTCCGCCGATGTCTGCCGAGGAGAAACATTCTGAGCTGGAGGAAAAGATTATTAAAGAGTGCACCCGCGAATACGTCAAAGGCGGCATGTACTTTGCGTATAATTTCGGTTCGTTCATGACCCTGGTCGTAACTTCACTTAATACAGGAAAGATATTACACGATCCCTTCAACACAAACAGGATCAAATGGCAAAATCGATCAAGCAGAATAACCTACTTGCCAACCTTTTGCCAGAACAGTCTGAGGAACCTTCTCTTGAAGGTGAAACCGTCAATCCATTCGGCGAACCTTTTCCTACTCTTCCACTGTGGCGTAGGGTAGACCGGCAGTTTTGGTGGAATGAGCATCTCTCGAAACCTTTCATCGATGCTGGAGTAAGTCTTACTCCACAGCTTTGCTCTCATTCTTTAACGGATATAGCTCCACCCATACGTGCTACCCATTATGCAGGGCTATTACCAAGTCTCATCGTTCCATCTTCCTGTCGATCTTGATGATGATCACAAGGACAATGCGAAAGCTGTCGTTGACTACGTGATTGCATCTAGACGCTCGCGAGATAGGGCGGGATTGAGGTATCAGAGAAGAGGAGTGGATGACGATGCTCACGTTGCCAACTTTGTTGAAACGGAGACTACCATGCGTGTCAAGGTATATGTTTGCTATCGTTGCAAATGGTTACTCAAAGTTACTTTAGCGAAATGGGCTCCAAAATATCTTCAGCTACGTTCAAATACGAGGTTCCAGTGAGTTCTCTATATTCCCTGTGATTCCATTTGAGCAAACATCTGCAACTACAGTCCCATTATTCTGGACACAGTCCGGCTATGGTCTGAAACCCCCGCCTGTTCTATCTTCGGACCGGACTCACGCCCAACATTTGAATGCCATGCGTCATCATCTGCAGCGAACTGTTCAGCAGTATGGTCCTCATGTGAGTTGTCTCTACTGTTACTGTTACAGAGGATATTCTGACAGCAGTCCAGATGATTGTGAATTTGGCCGAGCAACATGGGAAAGAAGGAGTCATGACACAAGGCTATCGGGAGTACATGCAAGAGCTAAATCACAGAGATGCTCAGTACGTGGCAAGTTTCTTCGACCCAGCCGCATCTTCATATCCTTACCAGATACCATGAATACGACTTCCATGCCGAAACAAAGGGCATGAAGTATGTCTTTAGTTTTGTTCTGTTGCTTTGTTGACTATTCCTAGGTATGAGAATATCTCCAAGCTCATAGATTCGATGGTGAGGTCATTCGAGCAGCACGGGTATGTGATTCCACAGCAGTCGACAATTCGCAGCTCATCAAACGAAAGATACCTCTGGATAGCAAACGACATCGTTATGTCTAGACAAAAGGGCGTATTTCGCGTCAATTGCATTGACTGTCTAGATCGCACTAACGTCGTCCAGGTATGTTCTCCTGGTCCACAGGTGAATATATCTAAATTTCTTAGTCTGCTTTTGCACGGCACGTCCTGAATGACCAACTCAGTGCGGTAGCCTTGCAAATTCCTAATGCCGAGGGCCGATCTGTTATAGATGTAGTTATCAATGACGGTAGGCAATGTTTTGCAATTGTTTTGCGGCTGTATCAATGGTTTGGCAGTGTGGGCGAATAATGGTGATGCTATAAGTCGCGCTTAGTCAGTGTTCCTTTCTTCCCTTGGTCTTAATAAACACCGATTTATAGTGCTGGGACATCGGCTCTCAAGGTTTGTGTCTGCTTCGTAAAACCAAATGTTCTGATGCATAATACTAAAGGGTGATTTTACAAGGTACGGTATACCTACAAGCTGTAAGTAAACCCATTGCGATTTACTGCAACTAGAACAGGGAAGCGGGACCTTACGGGCCTGCTAAACGATGGTGTTAACTCTCTGGCACGGTGCGCCTAATTCACATGTTGGGCATTGTGTCTAAGTTCTTTCCTGTTCAGCATGTACTCTTCAACGTTCAGCGACTGGTTCACTCAGGCAGTAATTGATTTCATGCTTGGCAATCGAACAATTGGTGTCTTTTCGGAGTTTTTACTCAAGCTGCAATCCTCCGATCCCCGAGATCTGATCCGTCTATCGAAAATCAGAGCAGAAGCCATTGCCACTTCTGTAGAACGCGTTCTTGTAGAAGGGGAACGCCTTTTGGGTGGCTGGACGTTGTTCTCCCCAGAAGAGTTGAACTCGACTTTGGCACCTAATTTCGAAGAGAAGGTTTTATTGTTGGTGAGTTTTGGCCAGGGTTGTGAAGCGAAGTGACATTCATGTTCCAGACTGGTCGTGCTTTATATATCATTGTAAGCAAGCTTCGTTCAATAGGTCCTTGAATGACCTTTCCCAGCGATACGACTATACCCTAGAGAAGGTTAAGCTTTATACCCGTGTACCATTAGGAGACATCGTCGAGATCACGAAAGGTATGCCAATTGTGTGATGATATTTTTGTTCCTTATACTGCAGGCCCCTATATCCTCTCACCTCTTGAAGAAACAAGTCGTGACCCAATTCAAAATGCGGGTTTTGTCATCTCTTGGCTCAACAACAATCAGATCACTCGCATGACCAGCTATTCTGTCAGAAACAGCTTTCTCGCTTCGCCAACATCAGCTGCAACGGTCAAGACACTGAAGACCCCTCATACTCTTGCCAGCTCTGCTATTTTCGATGTAAGGCGAAATGTACTCTCGGCAACACTGTCTAAAGCAAATGCCACCGTACTTTCGAATATTCTGACCACGGCTGCGTTGGGTAGCAACAGTTCTGAGAAGACGTTTGCCGCCTTTAAGGCCCTTCCAATCGATCCTGGCAGATCACGAAGGACATCTTCAAGTGACACTGTGTTGGGGCCTGCAAATGATGTGAACGAAGCATCAAATTGTAAAGAAGCTGTGGATCTGATTGTAGACACTATCAGAAAGGCTTGTGAAGATAACGGTGGAGGAGGACATGAAGGTTTTGTGGTAGAGAAGGATGTTGTCAGGTAAGTCGTGCTTTTTCTTACACTTGTACCTCAGGCTGATTCCCTAAAGTCTGGCTGAAGCTCAGCAACATACTAGTGTATATGCAAAGATGGAGTATGGACTGAAACGATTGCTTTGGCTTGGTACTGGGCTGTAACTGGATGTGATTGAACATGCAATCTAGCGGACAGTTTAGTACAATATAGTTCAAGATCTGCCACCCGTGAGGCTATGAACTTGGTTCACAATGTGCATCGTAGCATCAAGATGTTGTCCAACTTGCGCATATGTTTGGTTGTTGGAGACTTTGATTTCCTCTTGACATTGATCGAGCATTTTTCGAGTCCGAGCTGTGATTTGACCCGAAATTGAAACGGAAGACAAGTTTTCCATTTCTTTATCGCTAGCTTCACACTTCTCAGTCCACTGTCGAAGCTGTAGGCACAAAACAAAATCAGGAAATACATAATAACTATGAAAAGACGATTTCACCTTCTCGAGAAGCTCGTTTTGTTCGAACGTGATCCTTCTCAACTTGACCACTTCCTTGCATATTTGAATTGTCTCTCTGAACTTGAGTGCTTGCTCAAATAGCCCAGGTGGAAACAGCCTGAGCTGCTGTTCAGATGGGTTTTGATCATCGGTTTCGGAGTCGGTGTTGAGTGGGGCATTATCCAGAACCGCAGGCTCAGTCCAAGGAACCACCATCATTGGTCGAACAACTTGAAACCATTGTAAAAGATTCTGGCAATAAACTTCAAGTTGTGCCCCTACAACTGCCTTGTCTGCAGATTGAGGCACCTCTTCATACTTGGCCAACTTTGCAACATATTCCAAAGCCCTTTGCTGCAAGTAGGCCAACTTTTTAACCTCTGGTTGTTCTGGGATCTCTCCTTCTGACAAAATATCCATCATCTCCTCGTCAACCGAGGAACTGTTCTGTTTTCTCAACCGCCTACAGGCGGATGATTGGTGATCTTGGCACTTGATTTGTTGCTGAAGTAGTATCAGCCTGCTCCATAGACTTTAAAATCTCAGCCAAGAGTTTGGATACAAAAAGGATAGAGAATTACTGAGTCAAACACCCAAAATGTCCAAGTTTTAAGTTTGAGTCTTGACCTCGATTTGCCATGGCAAGTTATCTGAAAAAGGCGCCCGAACGAAAATGAGTACTAAAATTAGCACATGCTTGGTTGACGCAGTTTATGAGGGCGACTAAGGTTTGTTTGCATTGTCCATTACAATTCACAGCCAACCAAGGCTACAGAGAAAACTCGACGACGCATTTCAAACCTTGGACGATGCCGTGGGCACGTCAGAACGTCAGGACGGACCGCCGCCATTGAAAAAGTCGATCACTTCTAGGTCGCTGTATTCGACTCTGGCAAAGTACGGAATCAAAGCAAAGGACTCGTCAGTCTGCTTGTTTTCTACAGCATATCGTTCTGAATAGTCCTTCAGGAATGTCTCAGAAGCAGACACCGTCTTATCCAATAAGACTCCGCATCTTGCTGCAATCCTGTCTCGCGTAGCGACAAAGAAACGGAAGGCCCTATTCAATTTTACACCTCCTTCCAATTTCTCAGAAGCAGAATACCGTCCTTCATCAACACCTTCGTTTTTGTTTCGTCTGTCGACATACAAACTAGCTACCTATGCCAACAAACCTACTGCAATTGACGCTGTAGCAGCTGCTAAATGTGGTTGGGTCAACGACGGGAAAGACCGTCTCGTATGCAATATCTGCAACGTGTCCTGGGTCGTCGCAGGAAGGGAAGGCATGACTCGAGATGCTGGTAAGAGCTCAGAAGGTAGGGGTATGGAGACTTGATGCTCACTGCGTGTAGCCCATGCGCTGATTGAAAGACAACGAATATCGCTCGTGGATATGCACAAAAACGGTTGTCCCTGGAAAACACGACAATGTGAAGGTGTGTTTAATTTCTATCCACCTCCGTGCGTCCTCACCTTTATGTCAAGATACAATCTATCGAATACCTCTGCAATCTCCGTCAACAACGATCAAAGCAATCAAAGAGAATGCTCTCAAACTCGATTCTGTTGTACAGGATGTTGAAATTCGACATCCTTTGGTGAGCTCAGTCAATGCAAATTTAGCTTCCACCTGAGACGCGTTAGACTGCTAACCAGCTTTCACAATTCAAGAATGTTGTATTGTCATTTGTTCTCCCAGACTCGGAGGACCAACCCTCTGAAAAAGCAATATTAACTTCCCTCTTCGGTTGGTCTACAGCTCCAGAACGACCACGAACATCTCACCAATCGCCTTCATCCGTACCATCAACTCCAACTTTTTCCCGTGCTTCTTCTGTCGCGCCGGGCGAAGTAGCTCCGTGTCCTCCCGCAACACTAGACAGAGCAATGATCCGCGACAACACGCTCGTTACTTGCATACTATGCCAACGAAGAGTCGGATTATGGGCATTCGCTCCTCTTCCTGACAGTGACCAGCCACGAATAGGACGAAGGCAATTTGATTTGTTGCAAGAGCACCGGTCTTATTGTCCTTTTGTAGTGAAATCAACCGTTGTTCCTTCGCCGTCCGTGCCTAATGATGCCCAGGAAGGATGGAAAGCCGTATTGACTGTTGTACAGCGCTACGGTCTCGGTCAAAGGCTTGGGCGAACTGACGGTGACGGCGACCGCATCGAAGTTGACGGCGTCGAGGCTATGGTGGAAGGTGTAAAATCGCATGGCGGACGCGACTTGCTAAAGTATATTAAAGGGCTACTTGGTTAGACTGTATGTTGTACTGCTTATATACAAAATAATACTACAATAAAAGTGTCCTCCAACGAAACCAAGGAAAAGGGTATGTTAGCAGAATGCACCTCGAAACGTCCAAAATATAGTACAAGAAAAAGACCGCAGTAGTAGATTGAAGAATAGATCGTCTCATTTCATATCACCTCATCGTATCCCAGCCCCTGTCAAATTCATGAACCGGGTCTTCCTCTTCATAGCCCTAGTACTCTCCACCCAATGATCATCATCATCGATACTTCTCATCCTCGCATGTCGCTCACAGAGCATCTTTCCGTCAACCTCAAAGTAATCTTCCAAACGCTCTCGGCAACTTGGATAGCCCGAAAATTCACACAAAAGATGTTCTGGATGGTAGCGATCCCCTGAATGTGAGACGGCACAAGGGCCTTCGATAGGTTGACCGCACGAGGGGGATGAACATAAGGAGTTGTTCTGTTCGTGGTAGTGATAGGCACATAAGGGCTTGCCATCAAAGATGTAGAATGTTTTGTCGGGGAATGGTTTCTGGGGTGGATGAGCACAGTCATATGAGAGAAAGACAACGTACGTGGCAAATATGACAATTGAAGCATTCTTTGTGGTATTTGCCTTTCAGTTGGCCATCAGCGGAGGAAACGGCTTGTTTCTCGATGGGGAGATTACAGCGACGACACTAGAAGCAATGAAAACCGTGGTAGAATATATATCAGAGACATACCTTTGGAAGATACATGTTCTTCCAGCATCGTTCGCAAAGGGTCTTTCCCCCATCAACCTGTATCCATCTACCGTCCTCGATCCTCGTTTCGCAGCGTGCACAGACCCTTGCTCTCCTGGTTTTTCGATCGCTCTCTGGCGATCGGTCCTTCTCAGAGCGTGCGCGTGTGGGCAACTTGACAGGCTTGTTCTCAGGAGAAGTGGTGACTTGGACAGTGTTGCTCCTCTGAGTGCGTGCGCCGGAAAGGGCCTCGGCATGGTTGCCACTAGACTTGGTCTTCGAAAGTGTGGGCCGGCTGTTGTTCTCCAATAAGGTCTCCATGGCTTTCTCGAGCCTGCCCGTCCTGGGAGCAGAGCTACTAGTACGAGAATAGGCACTGCGACCGCTGCTACTGCTGCCGCTCGCGCTCCTACCACTTCTGGGACTCATGGGAAGACCTGGACCTCCGATCTTGGCGTAGCCCTGAGGTGGTGTCTGGGATAGCCCAAGGGCCTGGGCGATAGCAGAAGAGTTGCTCCTGTCAGTATCGACTGAAGAGATGGAAGAAGAGCTTTTTTTGTGGGATAGGTCGCCGAATTTGACTCTCCCTTCTCGACTTGAACT